>UELU01145631.1:0-20084 GCA_900490025.1 Megastigmus dorsalis | reverse complement strand
AGAGCTTAGGGAGGACGTTTGAGGAGGAGATAGAATTTAGAGACGGAGGGAAGGACGAGCGACGAACGCTCGCGTAAGTGGACCAAGCCTGCCAGCTATTACGCTTCGGTTGATGCCACGAGGTAGGTGGTGATGTGAGGTGTCGCGAGTGTCGTTTAGTCGCGAGTGCGTCTGTAGAGTGCGTCGGTTAATTATTGATGTAGATCGTGAGTAGTGCCGGAACCGTGTCTTGAGTAATCTGCTGTGAGGTGTTAAGAAAATGGGAGCAGTGGCAAGCTTATCGTGGCGCGCGAACGGGTCGATCCGGGAATCGAACAGCGACGGCCATGTTGGCCATGGAAGCGCGAGGGGCTGTGATCGACCGGGCGGGCGGCGAGCTCCGGGAGATCTTTTCGTAGGATTCGGGAGGAAGCGATTTGTCGACGTGCGAGCAGTGTCAATCGGGCCACTGAGACTCCGATCATTGTATTGAGCTTTGCGTAAAGGAGAGAGAGACGCGAGCGGCGAGCGGTGTCGCCATTTTGTAAGGATGATCATTTAGAGTTTGTATCGCCGAAAGGAGGAGGATTAACCTTAGAATAAATCCTCGTGTTGATTCATTTCAATTGCCGTGTTTCTAGAATTATTTTCATGTGTTTTTCCCCTATTTCATTGTGTTGTTGCGCCGAATAGTTGCGCCGTGCCACGTGCACATAGTCTTTCGCGGCTTTTCAGAGAATTCGACGCCGGGAGCGCCTAACCCGAGGCGTTTTCTCAACGGAATCCCCTCTGGAGAGGGTCTCATCAGAGCAGTCAGGAAGGAGAGATAGCGACGCCATCGAGCTCAGCGGGTGACATCATTGTCTGGCGCCCTCCAATTAATAAATTCTCGCGGATTCGAGTTGTCTATTTTCTCTAGTATTTAGTATCGCGTCATCGGGAGTCGTGTGGGTCAAAATAACGGAGTTTCCGTAATTCCCTTCCGGAATTACGTTCCCGAAGAATTTTCCTTAAATTTGGGCCGAGTAAAATAAACTGGAAGTCGTCGTAGGATTTCGCCATTCTTTATTATTTTTGCCTGGGTGTCCGAAATTTCGGCCCACACGATTTGCCGCGTTACAATATATATATATATATATATATAAAGTATATGATATATACGCCAAAAAACGGATTCTGATCCTCTAAGGGTTAATAGCAAAACATACTTCTTTCATATATTCTTAATCATGATAGAGCTTTTATTATTCTGTTAGAAGAAATAGTTGAAAAGAAATCTATGTAATCATTAATTTCATCAAGTACTTGAAAATATATAAATAATATTAATTAATTATCAGATATTAAAAAGATAATTAAATAAAATACATTTTCAATTAAACTGTGGACTACAGAGAATAGGCCTCAACTAGAAAAATGTTCAAATTTTGAAATGTGAAGAAAAAAAGTATCTAACGTCAAATATCAGTAAGTATGCTCTCCAAGTTAAAAATATTAATTTTTTTTTATAGTAAAAAAAAGTAAAGTAACAAAACATATTTAAAGACAACTTAAGCGTTATATAAGAAACTTCAATAAATAATTTTGAATAAACATTATAGTTGATTGTTTAATTCAATGTATATAATAAATGATACCTCTGCCTAACTAACGTTCCCCAAATCCATAAATTACGTCATAAAATCATCGACAAAGTTGAACAGCCAATACGAATCCACCCATTCAAACGCAACCGTCATCGTTCTTCCCAAAATACTTATAGAACGGCCGCCTCTCGGTTGTCACGCATACGCGCATCCCGCACTGCATTATTTATGAAAAGCCCGATCGCGGCCTTGTCAACTAATACTAAGCATCCCAAATGCGAGATGAAGCATTATTATACTTGCGCTCCTCTCTCTCCATTTATCCGCATCGCGTAGGCACGGGACAGAGACGAGATGACGAGGAAGTAACACAGGAGGCCTAAGTGCGATGAACCCCTTTCCACGAGTATCTCGGATCCGCAGAATATCGCATGTTAGGTACACAAGGGCCTCCCGTCGGCTAATTATTGCCATTGTCTGTGTGTAGCCCTCCTCGGTCGCTTATGTTCTGTTGTTGCTGGCGTACCAGGTGCGGCCTTGGCTCTGAAATACGCGTCATTAGCAATTAGACTCGAGAGCTCGTGGGCTTCACTGATGAAGATCGCGGACGGTAGATCCGGTGCGTGGCTGGATTGCTTTTCATTTGCCCAAGTGCGAGATGCGTGCATATTTCAGTCAGATCGCTATTGGAGTATTCAACGGATAGGAAGGGTTGCATATTCTTATACGTATCGAGATTATGTAAGATTATTATTAAAGACTTTCTTCGAATCTTATGAGCTGTCTATATAAAATAGAAATACTGATCGGCTTAGGACCTCTACTGCATCCTTCGCAAAACAGAGCGACAATAAATTTCGAACTGTTGATATTAAATAATTCAATACAATTTACAATGATTATCTGCGCGTGTATATATGAAAGTATACAAAACTCCATCCTGTATAAAAAAGGACAAGTCAAGAGAATATAAACTATACGGGATGTTGCAATCTGTTTTCTCAGTCACTCAAGCCACTTCATATAACGCTACAGAAGCACAAGTCCATAAAGACGTTTACGAGTCATATCGACGTCAACGTCCGTTTATTCCCGAGGCAATTAAGACGAAGCTTTGCAGCAGCAGGTTCATTTCAGTGCACTATATAAGCTTTCCCAAGGATTTGCAAATTCGCGCTTTAAAACAGTTGGTATACGTCGCGCGGCGTCGACGACGACGATTTAAGCGCAGCGAGCGGACGAGGAGACGTCCTCGGAACAGCCAAACGCGTCCTTTGTCTCGAGATCTTAGCAGCCGCGGCGTCCACTCCATTTCACGTCAAAAGAGCCAAGTTCACGAGTTTCACTCTTATGTGTCACGGCACAAAGCCGCGCATTGTCCTACGCGCCGCACGACAACGGTCAATTGAATTAAATCTCCATTACTCACCGAGTTTCAATAAATATATATATAAAGCGAACATTTTGTTAGACAAGTATTATTATGCTTGTATATTGCTTTATCAAGTCTAGCTTTCGGGTCCGAAACGCGAGCGAATACGCGTGTATATATAATCGCTCCGCGGCATAAAATTAAGAATCGACCGGAAAGCATAAGCGCCAAAAGACTCGTTCCATAAAACGATTTCGCGCCCTCAATACGTGCATCAACGGCACTCGCTACCCGCGCACTGGCAATAATCGAAACCGATAATGGATTCGAATTGCCGCAGTTAAATTGAGCGAATCAAACGAGCCGCCGCCGCCGCGCGATATTCGCGTCTCTTCCCTAAGCTGCGCGCGTGCGAGTCTGATTAATCACACCCGATCACGAGAGAGCCGAAAAAGTGTGTGTGCGTGGTGCCGTGCCACCCAAATTACTGGGTTTCCCACTTCTTCTTCGAGTGTTCGGTAACACGAGACCGAACTTTCATAATTTCATTAGTTGGTCGACGGGCCGCTGGAAGATTATTACCCTCGCTACATGGCACGAGACGGCAAATTGCTTCGTTCGCGGTGTGTTGTATATATATATGTATGGACGAGCTTTTTCGTGCCCCCCTGCCCACTTTGATCGGTGCCGTTTGTGATTTAACGCGCTGATAGCGTCTGTCGTCAGAGAACTGAATTGTACATACACACGGAATATTGTGCAATTTGTAAGCGGAGGTTGGCACGTGTAAACTTATTCCTTTTCTTTTCTTTTTATTTTAAATTAAAGATTATCAAGATCACGATTACGTGGATTTATCAAGATGATTACGTGGATTTTGTTACAATTGTTATTATCAATCTTTAGTGGTATGTGAAATATTTCAACTCGATTCTCACTGAAATTTTTGGTTTGGGGCAGAGTTTTTATGCTTGCATATTTACGTTCGACGCTTTATCTTTGCACATAAAAACTTTAGGGAATTTATAAAGTCAAAAGGGCTTTGCTCAAAATGTTTGATTTTATAATTAAGTGTTTTAAATTGAAACCAAATCGAGATATATAGTATTGATCCAGGGACGAAACGATCAATCGGGAGCAATGAAATTAAATTTAATAAGCATTATAATACTGGCGCGCACGCAGGCTTTAACGTTATTGAATTTCGAATGCCAAAGTATCGAATGAACTTGAAAGACTGAGTAATTTAATTTCTCCACTTTTATGGACACGGCCGCGCGGAGCAGCACTTTGGCCGTTTCATTCGGCCGAAACCTCTATATCTATTAATAGCCCGAATAATAAAAAGGATTCGCAAAATCGTACACCGGAAATACCCTCACCAAATCGATTGCAACGCCGATGAAAATTTTATCAATCACGTATATATATATATATATATATAGACGTATAATATACGTGCCTAGTTGAACGCCGACCCATTCGACATTCAATTCCAGATATTCTATCACTTTTCGCATGAGAAATTTCGTGCGTGGATTTTTTGAAAGCGACAAGAAGTGGGGAGGGAGGTTAAATTAGATTTGAAAAAAAAAATGACGCGGAAAAGAGTTGATCTTGACGAGGGAGGTAATTTTTGAAAAATAATTTCCCCAATTTTTTCTGTGTATGCTGAACTTATATTTTTCATTAAAAAAAATTGTATCATATGATTTATACCATATTTAAGTAAAATTAAGCGTAAAATATTTTATATGGCCAATATATCGAACCACTACATTATGTTTTTTCTTCAAACGTTATGGTCCATATGTGAGTCTAAAACTTAGCAAATTTTTTACACAGACTAAATTAATGTTTCTATAACATTCATGCATCTACAAAGCTGTGAGGAATTGCCAATAATATAGAGGATTCACATATTGGTCATAATTTTCCAATACTTGGTGTATTGCTCCAGCTCTGCCGCTATATATGAAACATATATTGGTATTAATATTTCCAATAAGTGATCGACATATCGAAGACAACTTTTGCATTATATCATCAATAGAATCAATTTATACGGGAAATTAAAATTAAATGGCATTAATACTATTCCAAATGAACATCATAATAACCGTCACTGAAGTCATATATTTGCATGATAATTACGCATTAATATTTACCGATATAAAATTAAGAAAAATAATTGTATTCGAAATATATACGCACAAATCTATTTGAACCAAATACATTAAAGAATCATGGATTTTTATAATGCAAAAATAAATGATCATACTATGCGCTATTGTCTGTATTTACTTTTTTATAATGGGCAGCAATTGTCAGAATTTAATATTATGGTATGGATTATAGTACATTCAACGTTTTCGCACTACATATCTCATTCGAATCGTTGATATTTCAAAAGCAAGCTGCATATTTAATATGCGAGTAGCCATAAGTGGAGGCTCGATATAAGTAGCGTCAATTTTCACCGGATACCGCTTTCTTTTTCTCTCTCCACCCATCGCTTGTATACATACGTATACAAGCAAAACTCGAACATGTAGTCTTATACACGCTGCACGCACGGATCTTCTGCGCTCGAAGCCACGACGATTTAAATAATTGAGCCGAAATTACGCATCTCTCGCTCTCTCTCTCTCTCTCTCTCTCTGTCTCTCCTCCTTTTTCCAAGCCACGCGACACTTGCCTTCAGTTCGCTTTTTCCCCACGCTTATGCATACATATATATATACACGTCGAGGAAATTCGAGAGCGGTATAGAGTCGCGAGTTTTCAAAGCCGAGGTCTAATTGCATCGGGAGAGGGAAGTTCTGGAGGGAACGAGGGACGGCGGTAATTAAATTTTTTTCCCACTCCTCCCCGGGCCCCCAGTTTTGCGGGAGAGACGAACAGAAAGGCCTTGAGCGCGTACAACCTTTTTTTTTTGGACTCGCGGACGCGACAAATTGTTCGAACAATGCTGGATTTGAACGGAGAGCTGTGTTCGGTTTGCGTTGGTCGAGATAAACTTTTTAGCGCGCTGGAAGTGCTGCTGCTCTGACGCTTTTATGGGCACGTGTTTTTTTGTTTTTTTTTTCTGTTGTACGCTTCGTTCGAGATTTATTCATATTTGAATTGACACCTTAAACTTTTTCAAACGTGTTTTTCTGTTTTAAGCGACAGTTTTTCCACTAGACTGGCTTGCGCTTGATGGGTATTCTATTTTTTTTATAATAAAATATAATTTGATTTATTGTGCATTGCTCAGAAACCATTTTAACCGATTTGATTGATAAACATTAATCGTTGAATAAAATAAAAATATATGAAAGAATTTACGCTCATGGACTATCTACACATTTAAATAGTTCACAAACATCATTCATCGCAATATTAAGTATACAGAAATGTTTGCTAGACATGTTTTTGAACTCATCCAGAAAGTTCAGGTTAACACAAACGGCGAAAGAAAGGAAAAGCCAATTGAAAAATCTCGTTGCAAATGATTCCCCCCGCTCAATCTTTCCAACCAAAAATGCCCCTTCCCCCCGAAACAATATGCACAATATAACCCAATCGAGCCCGCAGCCAAAACTTTGTGTACAGTCTGTACCTAATACACGGTACGCACACGTTATATTCTCTCCTATCCGTCTCCCTTGATTTGCATTCAATAACTATAGCGGTAAACGCGAGGTTAGTTACCGGACGGTGCGCTTCTGCAGGCGGCACCACCACCACCACCGGGCCGATATCTCAACTTGCGTGTATGTACCGCCGGTGTGGTATGATTATATCGCTCGCACCTACACCACACCCGAATCCATCCGTCCGTTCTCCGCACGCTACCGCTACTCGCACACACACAGACACACACACCGATTTCTCTCTCCCTCCAGCGAACTACGGACTGCGGCACATGGATGCAGGACAAGCGTAAACATGGACCTTTAGCCTCTGCCACTCCACAGCTTCCTTCGTGTCTCCCTCTCTCTCTCTCTCTTACTGGCGTGCAGTAATCTGCCAGTCACCTGTGATGGTTTTGACTGGGAGCTGTTTTCCTGGCACGTAGCCTCCCTAGTTTTCTTTTTTCCTTGGCTTTGATGATGTGATTATTGTGGTTGGGGCGATGTTTGCTGTAACGTACATTATGTGTTGAGTTGTGGTTTTGTCAAACAAAGATTGTTCGCTAAGATTATGTCGATTTGAAACCAAAGTTTAAAAATCATTTTCTTCTGGAAATAAACTTCTAGAATATAGCTGATTCGTACAATTTGAATTGTGCTAATCACGCAGGCTAAAAATATATAACTTTTAACTGAAAACACCATTTGCGAATCCATTTATAGCTGTTGAATATTGAATTTCAAATAACGATCTCTCATTTATACTAAGAAAAGAGTTTCTTATTTTTGGACTAAAATTTATCTATTATGGCTTATTTATAACATGCATTATAATCAAAGTTGGTAAAACAAAAGATATTATAAATAATCGAGTATTTCTTCATTTGAAAGAAAGGACACTTTTCGCACAACTCAGCTATTTCATATATTATGAATTCAATAAGCTTTATTCTAGAAGGAAAAACACGTCGATTTAATTGACATCAGAGAGAGAGAGAAAAAAGTTGCACTTAATAAAGAAATTGATGCAAAGTAACAACCGCAGCGTGCGGATCGATTTCCCACCATTCAACATCATCAAAGTTTTTATATATAAAAAGTACCACAACTGACAGACGACGCCATTCGCCCCGAAGCTCAAACCAGACGATTAACCAATAAACATATCTCAGCTTATTTTTATCAAAATCTAATTGCATACGCATTACCAATATATTATTCATGCTTCTGTAGCGCTCGCTCGATGTCCACGCATATATAAAATTCGATCGTACACACAAATTATTCACGTATACACACAGCAGCTGCAATAGCTGATGAATACAAGAGCGTGTTCAACGCGGAGCGCGTGGCTCATACACGCGTTCACCCTATACCTACAGTGTATGCATTAACATGAAATCGTGTAAGATCAAAATTGCACAGGCTGGGGTAAATGACTTAATTCGACTGCCGCTGCTGCTACTGTCCTGTTTTACACGCGTTCACGAGACTAATCTTTATCACTTGCTGGGACTATACACGCATGAATTTTATAATCATGCCTAATTGCCTAAATCACCTCGATTATACAAGAGCTCCGTTAAATTGCGCCATTTTCATCCTAATTGAAGAAAAGATCAGCGAGTCAGCTAAACCGCTGGACGTGGAAAGTTGATTCACCAATCCACGTTTGAAAACCAGAAATCGAATAAACTATTTGTCTATACGCTCAGAAGCCTCCGTTTAATCCAAAGTGATCCACTTGTAAGATAGTCTGGGAGAGGAAGCTTATGAGTCTTCGCAGTGTCAAAGCTCGCCTATATAGTGCTTTTCTTACGTGACATGATATTAGCGGGTTAGAATTACTCTCTCCACAAACGTGTACACGTCTATACAGTCGGTAGCTATAGTTTCCACCGGTTGCAGCAGCACACTTGAGCCACGCGCTCCGTATATGTACTTCGTTTCCGATGTGCATACACCGTACAAACTCGGTGATTGCTGCAGCTCATCTCACCCCCTTTGTCACCGTTGCACTGGCTCTACGACGCCGCCTGTTTACACACCCATACGGAGTTTACATAATGGCCTCATCTATGCCCGCACCGCATTTCAAATCTCCGCGCGTGGCGGCAATCACTGATGGATTGTTTTGCCAAGACTCGCGCGTTACACCCAACCGATGTATATACACGCTTAAATTTCGTATCAAACTATTGCGGCGAATTGGATCGTTACCCGAGTGAATGTGGGTCGATTATACAGTTGATGCAATTAGAATCTCTTGTCAGACGTACGTACCTATACCCGTATTCTGTTCCAAGGAGTCGCGAGGAATTCTGTGCTTTCGAAAGACACTATAAGCGCTAATTGCCCAGTTGGAAATATATTCAAGCCGCCAGCATCGACTAGCATACTTCCTCGTTTTTCTCTACCAAGTTAATCATATACGTGGCGAGACTTTTCATGATCTGATGTATATAGATGCCTCGTATAGATGGGTATACGCAGATGCCTATTATAGTCGTTTTTCGCTCGCTCTCCCTCTGTCTTAAGTCGTTGGGTGCAGATCCCCTCGAGGGATTCCAATCTGCTGCAGGGGCGAAGACTGTATGAGGTGTACGTATATAGCGAGCGAGAGAGTCCTTGCGTTTGCATATTTTACGCTCGCTAAGTGGACGCCATTATTCCCGTTTACGTTGCCGCGGCAGCAGCACCGCGAGGAGTTAAAAACACTTTTAATCTGGTTTTCGAACTGTCGAGCTACTCTTCCTGCGGCTGGTGGAAAAATCGTGTGGGATGTTGGTTCGCCTGAGGCCACCGACGACTCGATGGATACGAGCGGATGTTGGTGCTCGAATAGGTCCAAGATTTGTTTGTCCTTACTGGATCATAGGGGGGACACGATCGTTTTGCATATTCTAAACTGTGGGTATGTACCTGTATACTTACACTATGAAAAAGTATATAGCGTTGGATGGATGTTTTTTGCAGATTGTAAATGTAATCGTGATGAACTTATATCAACTTGACATGGATGAAATTTTTATGCTTATCGCTAAAGCCTTTTCTGAAGTACGAATATAAGCAGGCAAGAACTACTATACACGATGTTAAGCAAATATTGTTCAACGATTGAATGGATTTTGCTCGAAGCTGTTGACTATAATTGTGAATAAATTTTACTAAATGATCAATAAAAAGGTAAAAAGAAAGCACCATTATTAAGCCACTTACGCGAGTTTTATCAATCGATATTGGCACTGCATTATAAATGATCATTAATCCATAATTAATTCCTTGATCATATCAAAATTTCAATTAGATGAGCGATTCACCGAGATATCCTTAATATAATATTGACTCATTTCTCAAGAATATACCGACAAAGCATAGCTTCTCCAAAGCGTCTAGCGTACTATACACACTATTATTATACCGACATAGCACTGCACACATAAAGCTTCGCCTGAAATATGTTTATAACAAGGAAAATAATTTGCATGGAAGTAGGAACATACGTACGATTTCGAAAGTTGGCCACCGACATATCGTTAACGCCAGGAGTAATTGCTCGAACGAGCGCGGCTCATAATAATTATTCATTTCAGTACCGACGTGGATGCACCTGCGGGCGGCAAGGGCGGCACACTGAAATTCATTCACGCTCTAACAAACTTGACCAAGGAGGCAGGTAGTGTGGTGCACATGAAATGCGAGATTGTCGGGGATCCGCCGCCAACTAAAATACGCTGGTTCAAGAACGAGGCGCCGGTGAACGAGGAGCCCGATCGGGTTATAATCAAGAAAATCAATCCGCAGGTACAGTGCTTATGTCTCCCTCTCTCTCTTTTTTATGGTCTGCTTCCTCTCCGTGCGCATGGCTTTTAATCATCGTTATTCCCCGAGTTATTTGCATAATTTTATGTATACCGCAGCTTGACTTGTTTGGTAATTTATTAAAGTCATTTTCGTATTCAATAAGAGCATCACAGATATATTGTTTATCAACGTTTCGAGTCGCTTAAGTTTCCCCCGCTTTCATTCAGTTTTTATGCGCGAGATTACAGTGATTAAATTGTCGGTGTTGCATCCTCTCATGTTTAGAATATCGAGCACGCGGCGAAGAACGTGGCCAAGAGCCGTCTGAAAATTACTCGGCTGGACGTGAACGATCGTGGATTTTATTCCTGCCGCGCCAACAACGGCAAGGACTTCATCCAGAGCGAGGGGATTCTTCAAGTCAGAATGTCACGTCACGGTATGTAAATCTTGACGTTTTATTTTTCACTCGCAGACAAAATGTTGCGGAGACAATTTTTCCCCCGAAATTCGCGATCCCTACGAGTTTAGGCATTTTGAAGAGAAATGAAATTCTAAGTCACCTCTGCACATTGATAAAATCTATTTTGGATAAGACCCCCGCGGAATCCTTTTCAGAACTGATATATAATAGAAATTGGCTTTTGACTAAATTGACAGAAATTTTGGGGTAATATAACTTTATTCAACGTTCTGATGAAAAATTTTGCATTAGTGGGCCTTATGAGTTCCGTAAGGAATGGATTTAGAGTCCCAGTCAAAATAACTAGGTGAAAATATAGTATATTTGATGAACCTTTAATAAAAAGTTTTAATGACTACATTTTCCAAAAATGTATAGTTTTCGAAATATCGGAAGTTAAATGAGGATTAGTAAATGAATATACTGTGCAATGTAAAATCAAATCTTTGATACTCTCGCAAATTGACCTTTTATACGGATCTGGGGCCCTTTCGAACTTTTGATTAGAACGTTAAAACTGCATTATTCCAAAGTCTTTGGCAATTTCCATAAAGATTCTACAGGCCCTTTGAATCTAATTACTTTAAAAATAATTCTATACTGTATTTAATAATAATAAATAATTACAGGATTTTTAATGCATATGGATGATTTATACACTGAATTTTTTTCGCAACGTATATTTTTTCACATTATGTCATTTTATTTTATATATATATAATATTCCATACATAAATATACGTAAATATATACATTTAATTAAGCTTGAAAGCATAATTGCAAAAGCATGTAATTTTTTCAAATAATTAAAATTCCGCTTAGTTAAAAAATTTCAATCTTTATTTTATTATTACTCGTATCAATTAATATTCTTCGATATCATCAAGCAGATACCGTCGAATGAAAATGAGTCGCATTTCATAAATATTAAATATTTGTTGATTAAAGGTAAATATTGACTGCGGTATACCATTGTGAATATCGAAAAATCAATTTCAGCGAAAAATATCCAGCTGGAAAAAGACTGATTGGTCTTTGCTTATCGCATGAAATCAAAAAATATCGATGTTTTTAAAATATAATTTAGCACCAATCGATATTTATTTCTGAAAATAAAGAAGTATACGCGTACTATAGACATTCTTTTTAGCCTCCTATTACAAATCAAACGACTGAAACGAGGAGGCTCGAATAAAAGCCTCTTACATTTTCATTACTAAAACGCAATACACTTACCATTAAGCCCTCGACTAGTAAAGAAAAAAAAGGTAAAAGAAGTGCCAAGGTAACCGAACACCGAGCTGCCGAGCGTCGCGCAAAAAAGAAATTAGAAAGAAGTCGGCGTTGGGCGCAGGGACGGCTTATGCTGCGCCTATCGTTGTCTGATTAAGACGCGACTCGCGCAAAAGGAAAGGTCGCAAACTCCCCCCCTCGGTCCGTAAATCACGCACTTTAAGAGAGAGTCGAACGTCGTCGAGGGGGCCCCAGAGATCGTCTTTAAGCACGCGACAGCTATACGTGTATATACGGAGACACGTATGCTTGAGCTCGTCACGATCGTCGCTCGAATTAAGAGGCCGTAAAACCGCGACGTCTCCGTGGAGAGAGTGAGTATCGGGCGACGACAGCGAGGAGGAGGTGAGGGAAGAAAAAAAAGTGCTCGGAGACGCGTAAGAAGGGAAAGAGTGGAGTGGCTATAGGTAGACTTGGGGAGGCTCACGAGACGGTTCATTTTGACGGCGGTTGACATTGTTTCGCGTGGGGCCGAGGACTGTATACTTTCTTATTTTGGCGCGTGCGTAAGGGATTCGCGAGCTGTTGGTAACAATGACTTCTCTACGTTTTTACGGATGTTTGGGGGAAAGTATTTTTAGTTTTTTTAAGGAAATATTGCTCAGTCATTTTTTTATTACACGTGCGCGTTTGACAAATTGAAAAAGTGTAAATAGTAAATATTTTATTATTGTTGGAAAATAAATGCATTATAAACACAAAATATAATACAATTTTGATTGCATTTTATAGCATTTTATCATTCCGAGTTCCTTTTACATCTTTAAATTTAATTTTTAAACCATTTTTGGGTTTTATGCCCGTCGTTGAATATTATTTAATTATTTTATTATTGCATAATTCATTTTTACGGATGAACAAATTTACATTATAAAATGAAATGCTCGATCATTTCTCGGTAAAACTGGATTGATAAACACGCTTTAGTTACAGAGTACATATTTAACTGACTTTTTGATTAAAAAATTCCCAGTACGAGTTTTCACTCTGTAAATAATAATTTCATATTTAACTGCAAAAAGTACATTATCCAGAACTCGAAATTGATATCTACCGCGTTTCTAAATAAATTTTAAAAAATACATTAATATCCTTTTGCAATTTGATTTCGTGCATTTAGCTGATAGTTTCGCAGAAAAATGTTTCATTTTATAATTCCGTATTAATTTATTTTTATTATCGAGAATCCGTGATTCGATTCGCAGGCAAATGAAAATAATAAATAAACTGTAAACATCAACTGTTTGTCAGCATACTTGAAAAAATGCTTGTATATCATATCTACATTGTTTTACACACATGTTACTTTAAGAAAGTGTAAACACGTTAAATACGCACAACCCACATAACTTATACAAAATAGCGTTTAAACAACGCATCATCTAAAATTTCTCAATCCCACAATTTCATTCTGATCGAGTTAGCTTTACTCCTCGTAAACTAAAATAAGAAAAAGCAAAAAAAAACGAAGCGCCATTTCAATAAAGTAAAAACGACTATCGCTGAGAGAGCTGAGACTTGGGTGCAGCAGCAGCAGCAGCAGCAGCAAAAGCAGTTGGCCCTTCCCAGGCTCTATATATACACGACGCGCGGGTCCCCCGACGTGGCCGTAAACAAGTACATAATCCAAAATTCAGTGGAACTCGGCGAAGAAAGTAAAGGAGGAGCGGGAGGGGGTAGCAGCAGCAGCAGCAGCTTCTCAAGTTGTTATCTCGGGGTCGCGCGCCAAGGAGGATTCGCTCGTCTGCGAGTTGGTGGAAGGAAGTCGCGCGGCTCTGCCCTGTTACGCCCCACCTCAATAAAATCTAATCTAATCCAGGCGACTAATGCGCTCGACCCAGCAGCGGAAGGGGAAACGGACGGCGGCTTCTCTCCCTCTCTATCTACTCTCGCTGTCTACTCCGCCAACTCTGACAGCTTTTCGATGCGTCCGCGCCGCCTTCTTTACGCTTATATATTATACATATGGTTCGTTAATGACTTTTTAGGTTGGAAGATTGGGGAGTTGAAGGTGTGCACTTTCATTTAGGACCTTTTTTTTCGCTTCATACTTTGACACACCTTAAGAATTACCAATATTATAGCGTTGTTACAATTCGTGTAGTATCGCTGTGTAAAAAGTGAATGAAACACAAAGCCACCTATATACATCGACGAAAGGAAGTTATTAAGCTGGCGAAATGCGTCCCCTTTATGAAACTCTAATCTGGATATAATTAATATCTATGTATTTCATTAAGATTTAATTAAGATAGCGTTATATATAATTTGAAGAAATTACATTCTAGTGCCGAGTATAAGAATGCGTATAATTGCATTTTCTTGTTTTCAAATAATATTTTCAAAATTATACTTTTAATGAAATTGCTCATTACTACATAATTTGCCATCTTTTATTAAAACATTTTTACTTTCATAAAGGGTATATATTAGACTAAAAAAAATTATATCATACTTAAATTTATAAAATCTTTAAGTACTGCAAATTTCAAAGGTATTTAAATGTTCCTGAATATCATTTATAAAAATAGGATCACACTTGTTTATTACAAATGAAGCTTTGACAAACGGAACAGTTTTCGTATGTTAAAATCTTGCCTGGGATGCCAGTTTCTCTGCTCAGCATTTGAAATAAACGATTCATTACCTATTAAAACACATTCATTTAGTCGTGGCCAGAATCCATATTTATCAAACACCCAATGAATATTCCCAACGCACAAGTAAATCCCTACACACTATGTATACATAAGATACGACCTCCCCGCAGAAATAAAGTTCTCGCCTATGGCACGGGTATATGTATAAAAGAAAGCAAAGCAATAACCATCCCTCAAAGGCGCGCGAGAGTCGCGATGATTCAGGCGTTATACACATAGACCCCAGTTGGCCAACCTTCCGGATTTACCATTCAGAGCTTTTAACGGCTGGTGGGTGTGGCCGACTTTAATATTAGCACTCTGCAAGTCAAACTCTCTCTCACTCGCTGAAAAATTAAAAGAACTTCCCGGCCACTTTTCACGGTGCGCACAGACGCCTTTTGCCGAACAGCAAGATGACGGGTGGATGGGGTGGATGGGGGGAGAAAGAGATTTCCGGCTGATGCGGCGGCGACGGACGCGAGGGGCTGGAAAAACGCGTGTAACGGCTTGGGCGGAGACCGAACGACTCGCTCTCTTCTCGGCAGCTCCTCTTCTTCCTTTGCACAGCTTCCTACGCTCTCTTTCTCTCTCTCTCTCGCGTATATAGTCTGGCTAATTTTGACGCTTCTGCTGTAGCAGTGCGGGGCCGCAGCCACGCCAGTCTCGCGACGAATAAAGTATATATATATATATAGGTGAGCACTCGGAGAAGTTGCCGACGCTCGAGCCAGTCGTTGAATAGAAATTTGCCAGAGTTATGCGACGAATTTTCTTTTGAGGGTAAAAGATGCAGCTACGGTTTGTTTTTTTTTTTCTTTTTGTCGCCACAGCTTCGAAGTTAGTTGATTATACGAGATTAATGTAAACTACGTTTTAAAAATTATGAGAATTTAAGGGAACGACTTACTTACCTCGCTTAAGTTGCACAGATCAACATTTTATATATGTATATATATATTTGCAAGAAAATTAATTGTTATACTCGGGAAAAAAAAAAACTGTGAACCGCGGGAGGGAGGATCATGTATAAAAGACTATTTGGAACCACTCGCTATCCCTCACCGCACAATTTTTACGATACTCCATTATTTCGCCTGAATAGTCAACGCAAGCATTTCACCGAAGCTTTACAGGATATATATATATATAAGTGAAAGATGGACGATCGCGCGGTAGAGCGGCTCCCTCGCGCGCTTTAATCTTTCAAATTGACCCGAAAATTTCCTTTTCCTCTCGCTTGTTGCCTCTCGCGGATCCGACAAACGAGAGAGGTTCAGCTTTTCGTCGAGCCATCAAAAAGAGAGACGATCCCCTCCCCCGCAGTACCTAAATCGTCGGATTCATCTTGTCCGCGCCATCTACTCCGACGAGAAATCACGAGTAGAGCGATATATATATATATATATATGCGAAAAGTATAGCAGCAGCAAAGTGAATTCTGCTAATCGCTAAGGTAATCGCTGACGCGCTTGGACGAGTGTATATAGAGTCTCCCGATCCGCGCTGCTGAGGAAGAAAAATGGCCTTACCCTTATCGTGTGTCGAGTGAGCGCGACGAGTTCGAGGGTCCTTATTCTCCTCCGTTCCTTGCTCTTCCATCCAGTTAACATCGTCTCGCCGCGTCGCCAACACGAGGATAGCGGCTCGATTTGACTCAGACTCGCTCGGTTTTTGATTTATTCAACGCGCTATTGGCTTGTCAATTGTTTAGAATGGGACATTCATTGGCTGTACGTTATATTTCAAAAACTCTTTCTTACATCCTCTATATGAACGTTCTGCCATCAACAACAAATATACAAAAAGGAACGTTTCTCGCTGATTTTCTTCAAAAAGATTCCCTTAAGGGGACGTCGGAGTCACTAAAAGTTTAAATTTCCCGCCTTACTACATCGAAATTCCCACAAGGTTTTTCAAACTTTTCTCTTTAACAAATTAACCAATTGACTTGAAATTTTAGGAGATGATAGAATGATGATAATTGTAGCGCGCTCAGCCCTGAAATTAGCTATAAATTGCGTAAATATAATATTTTTAATTTGAAATATAATTGCAAAGTCAGAATCATGCCATCTCTTGGATTGAATTGAAATCAGTAAAAATTTGGTATTTTCTTCTCTAGCTTCTATATTATTTTATTTTTCGGAAATTTCTGGCCTGAGCGCGTTCTATTTATGATCATTCTATCATCTCTAAAAATTTCAAGTGAATTGGTTAATTTGTTAAAGAGAAAAGTTTGAAAAACCTAATGTCGGTAAAACAGGCGACTCCGGCATCCTCTTAAAACGCACAGAAACAATCCCTTTTACCGATAGCGCAACTGCACATCCTATCGAATCCCCCCACACCGATTCATCGCTCTCCTATGCGTCTGCACAATTTAAGCATCGCCACTGCACGATTCATGCGGTATACACAACCACGCCTCCGTGTGTAGTACGCGATTGCCGCTCTCCACATCGAGGAATCAGCGCGAAAGTTGGCGCGTGCAAAGTGTTCGCCGAGTTGCCAACTGCAGTTGTGCACCGGCGCTCCGCGATGTCGTGTGTGTGTGTCATCCCCCGTTTCCTGTACAGCCCACTTAGACGCGCCGTGTCGTATAACGTCGCGCGGCGCGGCGTCGCGTACATATTTATTGGCCGGAGATGACGACGACGCTTAGACTACCGCGCCGAGAGGATTCCCTGGCTTTAATCGCTCGCCCGCCCCGAGATTCCTGCATTATTTAGTCCTGGCTAAACTACGTATATTTCGCGAGATCTTTCTGCCTTTATGCTGTCTACCTATATACATGTATATTAAATATGTCATATTAGTATAATGTTGAAGTATTCTGATGAGATATTGTATTTAAGTGATTGATTATTATTTATTGTATCGATATAAATACATAAAGATATTAACGTTTGCGAGTGGCGCAAAATCAGATTAACGGAAATATTTTAATTCATCGATTGATGTACATAGCAAACGAGTTCTCTGCGTAAAATTCGTGTATAAAGCGCTATTTCTCGCATTCGTGTACGCGCTAACTTGCATAAAATATTGTTCGATACTCGGGTGTGGTACATGTGAAAAAATTCACTTTATGTACATCTTCCTTATATTTTGTTCCGTAAACCGTCTAGTTTTTATACGAGTTACTAATTTTTCAAAAAAAAAAATATCTCTTTTTATAATTATTACTGTTTACTAATCCTGAGAAGAGTGAAATGATATAAATAGGTATTATAAAGTACTTGATTGATAATTTTCTTACAAAAAATTGTCATAATGAACAAAGATATGAGTTTTTAAAAAAGTACCCTCTTGATCATTACAACATAAAATCGATTGATTGAATTAACAAAATAAATGATTGCTCCATCACATGAAACGCACAAAAAAAATTCTCAATTGAATTAAATAACATTTGATAAAATGCAATAACCCAATAACAACCCTAACCAACATTTATCGATCCTCTTATACGCACATCGCAAGTATACACTGTTGTACGAGCCGTAAAATCCAATACCCCCCATCTATATGATAAAGCAAATAATATACAAATAAAACACAGAATATCCAAACAAGCTCCCATATCGGCCCGACCTGCAAACATTCCGAGCCGCGCGCGTCAGCCACCCACCCATCACCTCGGTATAATCATCCGGCAAACTCTACGGGGAAAAATAAAACTTGGTTGTATCATTGCCGCGGGTCGATCGCGCGGTCCCTGCGAATCGGCGAGAAAACTATATTGTTCACGGGATAAATACACATAGGCATAACACAGCCCCGGGTCTGAAGCTCCGCATATATATATACATACATATATATATATATATCCTTATCTGAAGCGTCCCATCCGCATCGTGGGCTCAATCGTCGGCGGTTATGCGCGTAAATTCCCCGGGCGAAATGACTGCGGGCCGCTAAACGGCGCGTATATATAGGTATATACGATAATTCGAGGGAGACTGACTGAAAGAGAGAGAGAGAGAGAAGTTGAGTTCGCTTATCGGATATACATTTGTGTGTGTGTCGTGTTGTGGGTGTGTATGGGGATCGAAGGGTTACAGCTGCCGATGTGTATACATACTCATATAAGCGTGGATTTTGGCTGTTGCTGCGGGGATAAACGATTCGCGTCGAGTGTCTCCGTCCAAACTCTATAGACAGCTCTTTTTTTATCCACGGCATATGTATCGTTTCGCTGATGCGGACATTTAAATACCCAATTTTCGTTGAACTGTACCGTTTGTATATGTTTTTCTGTATTTTATTCGCTTTGCAAAATAAACTCAATATTTTGCCAATGAAGTATTCCTCCTATTGTAAGGTGATGATATCCCATTTGTGTTCAAAAATTCTTCTGCGTATTCTGGAATTTGGAAATGCTGCGTCATGCTAAATAATATTATGTATTGCAGTATAGAATAGCAACTCGTGCAGCAATAGCTCGATTTGTAATAGATTATGACTACAGGTACGCGTTGAATATCATTTTAAAACGTAATAACGCTTACCTTTGAACTAGAACAGATTTTATACATATCCATTTCTATAAAAAAGATTTCAGCTATTTGAATATCAATCGTTTCTTATTTGTAACAAAAAAAAATCTAGTAAAGTGTCATTCAAGCAATCGCAGCAATCTTTGTACTCTAATATTTTAGACTAAGATTGTTGCTTCCAACCGAGCAAAGTAAGTTATTATATTTTAATTTACACTCCACAAATTGGCTCGCAGCTGTATCGATAAATTCATCACTCCATCGATATATCATCCCGAGCGTCACCTCCAAATATTAAAGTAGTCAAGATTATGCACTACATATAAATTATGCCCAAGCGTAGATTTCAATTTCGCAACAGAATCATTCCCGGTTCAAGCCAGAAGAAACTATACACATACATACATATATACAGAGAGGAGTGCAGGTCTTAAATCATGCGAGGTCGATTCTCTGTCGAAAATTGTATCGGATTTCACTCGGCCGCGCAAGTGGCGAAAGTGCCAATCGACTTTTGCGACGTGTACTCGAGGTCGGTCCCTCGTCCTTATCGCCAATCGCCACGGAGCTGCCGCTGCTGTTGCTCCAGAGTCCCACAAGTAGTTCCGAGAGAGCAGCGCGAGCTCCAGCTATAAAACGCCCGTGAGATTTATACGTCGTCGCGAGCCCGACGCCTTGTCGGGGATTATATCCGATCGGCCACGCGCTGCACGGGGCGAATTTCAAATGGGAACGTTATATATATACGAATCTTTGCTGACGCGTTTTGGTTTTATGCCCGGGTGGGCAGCTTCAGGCGCTCGGTACTTTTTTTTTTTTTTTTTTTTTT
>UELU01145628.1:0-13268 GCA_900490025.1 Megastigmus dorsalis | reverse complement strand
GTTCCGTCTAATGTAAAATGACAGTAGTGTTAAAATTAAAACACCTTTTAATTGTAATTATTTTTAGAATTTATCTCATAAAAATGTAATTACATTTGGGGAAGTAATACATTTAATAAAATTTTATGTTAAATTATTCGGTTAAACATGAACTATTAATCCACTTTGAAATTTACTCATTAGTGTATAAGTTTCATAAAAAAAAAAAAAAAAATCAGTTCAAAGGCCGGGTTTCTGTAAACCGCGTGGATATGATACGCGCGACAATTTCCCTTTTGCCGCTTTGAGTGCTGCATGTTCCCCCTCTCTAACGAAGAGGCTACGCGTGCGATGGATGCGACGGGTGAGGTAACGGGCTCAGAGCTAGATGCGCATGGTTCACATGCACACCGCGAGGTGCGCCGTGGTCGAATTCGCGACGCTTTTTATACACTGCACTGTTAATCTCTTACTAATCTCTGCTTAAGGTAAGCGTTTTGAAATATAATTCAGAAACTTTCAAATGATGCTTACCGTAACCTTCCGTGACAGAATGTGGTAATATTACATGAATGATTTCCTGGAATGATTCTGGAAGCTATTATGGAAGCTTTATGTTACCTTAATATATCTTTCAAAAGTTCAATCATTCAAAAACCTTACTGCAACCTTCCTTAATTGCTTTCATCAAAGATTGCAGCACGGTTTTTAAAAACATTTCATGTAAGTTTCCCGTCAGCTTACCGCAAGGTTTCATGGATAGTTTCGCCTTTGTATACTTGGAATCTGACTTCCTATATTCCGTAAAGATTACGGGAAGCTTACGTCAAAGCTTGCGTTGGAAAGTTGTCGAGAGATATCATGGTAAACTTAAGTTAAGCGTTTTGAAATATAATGCGCAGAAACATTTGAATAATCGCTAGAGTAAACTTTCATGGAATATTTTCTGGAAGAATTCTGGAATTTACTATACAAGCTTTGCGTTAGCAAATAAAGCTGACTGTAACCTTTGCAAATTCCTTCCGTGGTAGATTCTATTATTGATTCATGAAATATCTTGTATAAGCTTGCCGTAAACTTTCTGCAAGGTTCCAAGGAAAGCTTCTAATTCTTATTTTTGGAATCTTGCTTGTTATATTCCCGAAAACTTACGGGAGGCTTACGTGAAACCTTGAATTGGAATGATATCCAAAGATGCCATGAAAAATAGTGATAACAAGGAAAAAAAAATCCATTGATACCGCTGATCGACGCCCGCTAAAACTACTACCCGCATCCATAATAATACTTGTCGTTGCGTCTGCGAGTCGATATCCTCATGTTTCTGCTGATCGAAATACGCATTGGCAAGAGAGTAATATTACATGGAAGATTTCCTGGAAAGATTGTGTAAGCTATTATGGAAGCGCCATGTTACCTTGACATATCTTTCGAACATTCCAACTTTCAGAAAGCTTACTGCAACATTACATAATTACTTTCATGAAATATTGCAGTATAGCTTTAAGAAACATTTCATGTAAGGTTCCAGCAAGCTTTCCGCAAGAATTCACGGAAAGTTTCGCGTTCGCATATTTGGAATTTTACTTGCTAGATTCTGTAAAGCTTACGGGAAGCTTACGTGAATGCTTGCATTGTCAGGTTGACGAAATATTTCATGGCTAACTTAAGGTAAGCGTTTTGAAACATATTTAAAAAATTTTCAAATAATGCTTGCTGTAAGCTTCCGTGAAAGATTGTGGTAATATTTCATGGAAGATTTCTTGGAAGAATTCTGGAAGCAATTATGGAAGCTTCGCGTTAGCTTGAAATTTGATTTAAGAGTTGAAGCTTACATAAAGCCTACTGCAACATTTCTTGATTGCTTTCATGTAAGATTGCAGATGGCTCTTAGAAACATTTCATGTAAGGTTGCCGCAAGCTTTCTGCAAGGTTTCATGAAAAGTTTCACGATCTCACATCTGGAATCTTATTTGCTATATTCTATAAAACTTACGGGAAGCTTACCAGAAAGCATGCAATGTAAGCTTACTGAAACTTTTATTTACATTGCAGAAAGGTTAAGGGATTCTTCCAGTGTAATATTCCTTGAAACTTTCGCTGGGAAGCTTTCGTGCTATGTGGGCAATTCCCGGGTTGATTGTAAATTCTGTTGTGTGCAAATATTGCAGTGCATAAACTAAATGATTTTACGCTTTTCTTTATTACGAGAAAATGAAAATGTAGACTGCGCTATTCCAGGAAAAACCATGGTATAAAATATTTATAAGAAATATAGTTTAAAAGATTTGTGTTTAAATAATGAATATAATGTATATATATATACATATATGTATAATTTTCGAAGCATGTGCGACACCATCGGGCGAGAGTGGGAAAACTCGAAACCCTCTTGGAAAAACTCCCTGTTTTACCTAATGCGCTCGATCGATATCGATTTTTACGATTAAGGTAGGTAACATAGAAAAATAGCGGAGAAACCCATGTCTATCTGCTACAGGTCTCATTAGTATCTTTGGAGTTCCTCTTTATTTTAGTTTGAAAATTTCAAAAATTCTATAGAAAGGCGCGCGACATTACAAATATATTCAGCACACTTCAAAACGAAAATTGCGAAAAAAGTCATAATTTGTCCATATTGACCTCCGTATAGGCCGCCATTTTGAACCAGACATGTAAAAATAAACCAGGTGTATACGTTAATATTGAATGTAACGTCAAATAATATTTTTATGGGGTTGGGAAAACCGCATGAATATTCGATTTGTTATAAGATATACACGAAAACTCCGGATTGCACAAAATTTTTTGTCATTTCGGCCATTTTTTTTTTGAGGTTTAGGTGATTTGAGGTAGGTTAAAAAAATTTTCTTGTCTACTTTAACTATCATGATCACGATTGATCGCATTTGGAATTCAATCCAAATAACCTTTCATCTCGAAAAAAAATCTTAAAAAAAAAATTTCCGTTTTTTCGCATTTTTTTTCTTTAAATCCGCCATTTTTTTTTCAGGGCTTCCAAAATGCAAATTGACCCCGGAAATCTAAAGAGCATGCCCAAAAATAGTTGGATATGCTATTCTGATAAATATTTACTCGGTTTTTCTTGTAAAGTTTGGAGCTCGAATATCTATGTCAAAATCTGAGTTCTTCGGCGTTAACGGGTTAATTTAATTCGATTTTTCACCTCTTACTATTCTGGTAAATGGGGATCTCGACTTCCTTCTTTAGCTTTTGGTTTTGTTGGTCTTTGTATGGAGTTGGCTTCTTTATATTTATACTTCCTTCCTTTGCTTTTGGGCGACATAGATATAATAAAAGTTCCCCTTTGTGGGTATTACGTACTTGGTATTTATTTCTCTGGTAGATTATTTGATACAGTACTTCGATATTTATCTAGTTTGATAATTAAATGTTTCCATGCAATGTTTTTTTTTTTGGAAAATTATAAATTCGACTCCTTGGCCGACTAATCACAATTAATATATTGTCAAAAACTGCACGGCTCCTTGGCCGGCTAATCCCGCACTGTTCGGCTAGAAAAATGCAGCCCGGCTCAATGGGTCGGTATAAGGATTGCCTGTCCCCCCGCTCCATCGAGTCCGGCCGCAGTTTTCCAGCATTAAAGGAGAGTTCTCCCACTCAACCTCGCTTTCTCCTTGCCTAAATCCCTTGCCTTGCACTTCTGTCGTAGTTATTTTCCTTTGCTAGTTCCTCTCTTTCGCACCCGTGGTGAAGTTTTAACGTGGTTGTGGGCTTCTTAGTTCGTTGCGTTCGGCTCGGAATTTTATGATAGTGTCGGGTTACCTCGACTCAGCTATGGATGACGTCTGAGTGCTCGCTTTGTCGCGTTCGCGTGACTCTATGTAAGAATTATTTTATACTTTAAGATTTTGATATTAATTTAGTCGGATGGTATCTAGATTTTCGCTATGGTTTTAAATGTTCTATGTGGTTAAGTGTTAATTAATTCAAGTTAATTTATATAGATATTAGTGTTAATGTTTATTTAGTTTTATTATGTTAAATTTCAAATTTTTCAATTTGCGTATCGTAATAAACAGTGTATTAGGATTAGAAACTACAGGAAAGCTTTCTTTAAAAATGAATTTTAATTAGGCTTCTTCATATGCTGCTCAATAATGCATTTTTAACATTTTTTATATAAAGTAGAACTTAAAATCATTATTGAACAGTGTATGACGGACGATATCGACGTTCTGTTATGCAATATCAATAAAACTTTCTTGAACAGCATATGAGGAACAGGAAGTAAAGGAAAGCTTACTTCAAAAATGATTTCCTTATTATACCTTGTCATGCACTGTTCAATAATGCTTTTCTGACATTTTTTAAACAAAGTGGTAACAAAAAATGACAATTGAACAGTGTATGGACGGACTATATCGTTGTTCTACTCTGAAACGTGGCTATAGTGTGCATCCGGACCATATTATTTATTATGTATTTTAGAATGGGTTAAGTAGACGTACTTATTCCATGGCCTTTTGCTGATATTTGATCGAAAATATATTTCTTATATGTGGAACTATTTTATTTGATAGTAACATCACTTTTAGTGTCGATAATATCCGGTTAGGAGATAATGACTTCAAGTTATGACATATTTTACTTCAATTAGATCACGTACTTATTTTTTTATAAATATTCCGAATGAAGGGTCATCTGATTATACGTGTATGGTGGAACCTACGGTAATAATAAAAGTGTCATCTTTATCCAGTCTCGAGAAGGCTAAATTTGCGGGTTTTTTTATGCGAATCATCTATCAAGAAGAGTACACACAATATTAGGAAAAAAGATTTTTAAGAAATGAAAAGATGTTTCTTATACATTGAACCATTGAATTTGATAGTAACATCACTTTTACTGTCGATATTATCCGGTTAGGAGATAATGACCTCAAGTTACGGCATATTTTACTCCAATTAGTTCCCGAATTTATTTTTTATAAATATTCCGAATGATGGGTCAGCTGACTAAACTTGAAAGGTGGAATCTATGATAATAATAAAATGGTCACCTTTATCCGGTCTCGGAAGGGTTTATCTTAAGTTGCTTGATTCTGTATGTGATTCATCTTTTACGCGGAGTACTGTCCGCAAAAATTTATTAAAAATTTTGTATGCATTGAAAATATATTTCATATACGTAGGACTATTTAATTTGATAGTAATGCAGCCATCAAAAAACCCCCAAGAAAATTTTTCGGCAAGAAAACTGTTTAAATGGTATGAGCCACTGAATTTGTTTATTAATTTTACAATATCAATAGCTTTGCAATGAAAAAATAAATATTTATAATCAGATTCGCAGTGAGTGCCATCGAAAATTCACGAATAAATTTTTGTGCAAGAAAACTACCTAAATAGCCTGAGATACTAAATTTGTTTATTAATTTTGAAATAACAATAATTTTACAATGAAAAACAGAAATTATATTATGAATTTCGAAATTGCAGCAAGACTGAAATCGATGTATGGGCTCGATATCTATTTAAGTTTAAAATGAATATATCGCTCAAAATTAATGTTTTTCATAAGTATAAAACTTTCCTTCTCAATCTCCTAGAGATAAAAAAACTAAACCTCACAATTTACCGTGTATATCTATTTTATTTAAACTCGATATCAATCTTAAACCTGTATACCAATTCCAACTCTACAACGGTTCTAATTTTGGGTCTAGTCAAAACACAGCTCCTGACAGAAACAAAAAAGTTTTCGGAAATAATAACAATTAATAATAATTATAAGTTGGATTTATATTGTATTAATTCCAACTTTAACAAGTCTATAATGAATAATATTTTTAAAATCATGTACATAATATAATTGTTCTAAAAATATATTTTTTTTTCTAGGTACATCTTGCTCAAGATTTTTCAGGAGTGTTACACAAGCATTGATTGATTTTAATGAATTAAATCCCATCGCTCCATTACAAATATTGTTAGAGGTAAAGGAAACCATTTAAAACTTTTGTATCTATAGTAAATAATATATATTTATATATGTATGTAGTTCTTTTGTATATATCATTTTCTACTTTAACTTTCGAAAAGTACTTGTATTTTGGTACTCGACTTCAGTTATTACAAGCTGAAAAGCAATATTAAAAAATAAAATTTTTGAGTTCGCCTACATTCTTAAATAATCTTTGAACATCCCTTAGCAAAATCCTAAAAAGTAATTACAGATCATTTTATGCTAAAGCTTTATTTTTAAATTGTTAAATATACGCTTTTAGTCGGGCAAGCACTATATCTATATATAGCTATTTAGAGAGATAGGTGGCTATTTATTTATAAAATATTTCGTTTTTTATTATGGACTTTTTTTTTTATGGTTGTTAAAAAGGGTAACTTGCTTCGCGACCGTAGACGGGCTGGGGATCCCGCTCCCGAGATCTGAGTCATCGAGCTCGAAGCCCGTCATCCTCCCGTGAGTCGACCAGTGAGCTATCGCCAGTCAGGACCGAGATAGGTGATACTCATCGCGTTCGAGACATCCGTCAGCGCCCAGTCAGCTAAACCCCCAGCTGCTTGATCAGTGGTTGATGAATCAACTGCCGAGCATGGAACTGTAACATCCACCCTTTTTATCAAACCGACCTGGGATTGTTATGCACATTACTTCGGGCCGGCCGGGGTGTCTAGGTCTTACGTCAATCGTATCTGTCTTCGTCTATTCTCCGGTTGTTGCGTCAGTCTTCAAGGCAGTTTCCAGTCTTTTTGCCCTGTAGGACTTTCACGGATCATGTTGTGCCATACCTTGTCTGTTTGCTGTTTAGCATGAGTGTCACGACGTTGTCTGGTGTCATGTACCCTGTTGTCGTCTGCAGTCTCTGTTACTAAGCTGTCCATCGTGGGCACACGAAGTACGTGTGCTCGACGTCGTCCCTGTAGTGTTCGCAGAAGCTGCAAGACGGGGTCGTTACCTTTCCCATACGATGCAGGTAGTGCCGGAAGTATCCGTGTCCTGAGAGGAGCTACGTTAAGTAAAAATTCACATGTTCCACTCTTCTCTCCGTCCTGAGTCGTACGTCCTGTACAACCGTCCCGTCCACTTGTCTTTTTCACTCCCCTTTTCTCCCCTTTTCATTGCTCATATCGTAGATCCTCGGTCAATCTATAGCTAGAAGGTCTACGGGGGCAACCCCGGCGATCACAAGCACCGCCGCCTCGGGAAGGTGCGGTACGCGGACGCGATATGCAACGGCCCCCTTCTTTGCATCTCCGTGATCTTCTTACGGTACTTCTCCCTCCTCATCGCCCCCACCCATATCTCAGCCCCGTATAGTAGCATCGAGTGGGTCCCCGACTACGGCTGGCGGTTTTGCTTAGGGTTTCCTGCAGCCCGTCCATACTTTTCTGCCATGTTTCTATTCTTGACTTTTCGAGTCTCTCCGCTGCTACTTTGTCCTATTCTCTTCGGGGAGTGCCTGGGGGCATTGGTTGGCTGCCATAGTTGAGCAGTGTCGCCGTGTTTAGGGAGAACATTAGCTCCGGCAGATTCTCGTCACATGTTCTGTGGTTTTCTGTGGAATACGATGTTATCATTGTCTTCAGTGTGCGGTTAGACCGCTCCACTGGATTGGCTTGTGGATGGTATGGCGGAGTATTTGAATGGTGTACTCCACGTTCTGTCAGATACTGATCTACGGCCTTGTTCTTGAATTCTGTGCCGTTATCTGACAGAAAAACCTCCGGAGTGGCAAAGCGGAGAATTAATCTCTCGTTCAGCTCTTTTATTATGCTCTTTGCGTTCGCTTTCTTCAACGTAACGCATTCAACCCAACGGGTGAAGAGATCCTGTAGAACGAAGATGAATTCGAATCCTCTGACACTTCGCGTTAGTAGTCCCATAATATGTCCTGCTGCTACCTGCCACGGTTTCTCCACGATTCGCCTTACCCTTAGGTCGAGCGGGAGTTTCTGCTCCACTTTGCACTGCTGGCGAATCTGGCACTTCCGAACGTAGTTTAGGATATTTTCATAGAACTTGGGCCAGAAATAGTACCTTGCCACTCTGTTGAAGGTCTTTTTTCGCCCTAGATGTCCAGCCGTCGGTTCGTCGTGACACTCAAGCTTGACTTCGCGCCGGTATTCTTTTGGCACGATCAATTTCCACGCGTCATCTTCCTCGATGACGCCTTCTGAGTCTGGGTTTTGGCGATGAAGGTAGAAGTTTCCGCCTGTTAGTTTCCATCGAGGATGCTCGCTAGGCTCTTCCCTAGTTTTTCTGGCTTGTTCGAGGTATCAGTGGTCTTTTTTGCCCTCTGAAAACGACAGCGCGCTTATCGCTGGATCTTCCTCCTCGAACATCCTCGACAGTGCGTCGGATTAATACCGCTCCGAGACCCGTTTCACTGGCATCTATTTGCACAATGAATGGTCGATCGAAGTCCAGTCTTTTCAACACCAGGGCGGATAGTGTCAATGCCTATCTCGCAAAGCTGTTCGAAGGCTCCTTGTTGCTCGTCCTTCCACTCGTACTTCTGGTTTTTCTTTGTGAGGCGGGAAAGTGGTTCAGAAATCGTCGAGAGCCCTTCATGTACTTGCGATAACACGAAACCATACCCATGAATCGTCTGAGTTGCCTAAGGTTTTTCGGAGCTGGATAATTCTTTATCGGCTCTACCTTGGCTGGATCTGGTGTGACCCTGTCTCGGTTGACCAAGACGCTCAGATATTTCACTTCAGGGCGGCAAAATACGCTTTTCTCGCGATTGATCGTTAATCCTGCCTCACTGAGTTTCTGGAGTATGAGTTTCGGGTAACGCAGGTGGTCCTCGAATTCTTCCGAGACTATGATTATGTCGTCCAGGTAGGCGAAAGCGAATGGATCCATGCTTAGGCCTATGAGCTGATCGACAACTCTCTGGAATGACGCTCCTGCATTACACAGTCAGAGCGGCATTCTTCTGAATTGGTATAGACCCATACCAGGCACTGTGAAGGCCGTGATGGGTCTCGACTGTTCGGTCAGTCTGATCTGGTGGAATGCCGCGTTGAGATCTAGTATGTAGATGTATCTTGCTCGCCGTAGCTTCCTCTGGATGTGGTCCATGTGAGGTTGAGGATAGGCGTCCAGTTTTGTCACTGCATTGACTTTCTGGAAATTAATGCAGAATCGGTATTTGCCGTTTTCCGTCTTTACCATCAGTATGGGACTTGATCCGTCTGCTGGATGAGGTTTCGATTATGTCCTTGGCTAGCATCTCGGCGACTTGCCGATGCATCTCTTCCTCCACCTTCGGCGAAACTGGATAATACTTCTGTTTTATCGGTTTCACCATGCCAACATCTATATCATGTTCGACTAGGTGGGTGTAGCCAAAAGGTCCATCATTCGGTGATAATACCTAGTCTAACAGCGATTTCAGCTGTGCTAGTTGCTCTTCTGTTACATCTGCCACTCCTAGCGATGCCAGTGCGGCTACGCCACTTCCTATGGCGGCCACTTCTAGCGCGGCGTAAGCTCCGGTCTTCTTCAGGATTAACTGGTCAGTGTCCGGATCCAACACGCCTCGGAATGCTCTGATTAAGTTCACACCAACGTAGCATTCTCCATCGAGACCGGGAAGGATCGCTACTCTTACCTCCTTCGTCGAGCCTTCTAGCTTGAAAGGCAAGAGTACGTGACCTCGTAATGGACTTCTTCCATCTGCCAGTCTAACCTCTCCGACTTCTATCTGGAGGAGGCGTCTTTCAAGGCTGGCTGATATCTGGAGACCTATTGGACCCATGTCTGTGCTCGAGGCTCCTGGATCGTAGAGCGCTCTGAGCCGGTAGTCTCCGATTTCTACCTGGAGCTACCATCGGGTTTCGTCTTCAGGACGGTATTTTGGCCCTTTCTCATCCCTTCTGGGAACTTCTGCCGGTAGCTTTAAGGCTTTATCCTTCTGGATATTCTCGTGCTCTTCCGCTGGGGCCGTTCTAGGTCCCGGCTCGGCCGATGGTGGGGCCATGGGTGTGGTCGGTGCGGTAGAGACCCCCCCTCTAACCGCCTCCTGTCCCGTTTCCCGAAGAGTCTGGGCAATACTTCTTCATGTAGCCGAGCCTTCCACAGCCGTGACAGCGTAGCGGCTTTTTTGGATCGAACCTAGGGCGTTTCCTGCCCTTCCTTTCCTCGCTGTCTCGGTTCGCCCTCTACTGTTTCCCCTCATCCCTTCTGGGTGAGCTTTTTCTTCTGTTCTGACTCTCTGATACTTTCGTTGGGCCTTGTTCTGTCTTACGCCGGTTTTTGTGCAGGGCCGCCTGCAGTTTGGCGTCCATCAGCTTCGAAATCTGTTGGACCCAATCTGGTTCTGCGACAATCGGCGGAGTCACGCTGCTGACACTTTTTGAGGGCTTTCTCGCTCTCAAGAGTCTGCTCGGCGTCCACAGCTAGCATGAGAAGCGCCTCGACTGAGTCGCATTCTCTCCTCTTCACTCGCCGTTGTAGCTGCGGCAGCATGTTCCCGTACAGCATATCGAGCTGCGCTGTCTGGTCCGGATTTGAGTTTCCTCATGATGGCGATCAAACATGTGAGGTAGTCTCGTACCGGCTCGTCTGGCCCCTGTGTTCTGGCTTTAACTTCTGCCGTCAGACGTTGCTGGTATCGTTGGCGCGTTCCATACCAACGTTGCGCTGCCATCCTAATATCTGCCCAGCTGGTCCACTTGTCCCTTTCGTTTTGGTACAAAGTGGCAGCCGTAAAAGTGAGTAGCTCAGCTAACGCTACGAGCATTTCCTTATATAATACGTTCGCTGAGGTGCGGCATTCTTCCACGAGGCCGAGGAATATGTCGATGCTCTGGCTTTTCTCGCCAGAGAATCGGACTTGTCACTTTCGCACGATAATGCCGATATCTCTGGGTGCTCCAGAGGCTCGGCTCTATTGCGAGCTTCCGTTTCCGACCCAGTGACGCGTGTCGTTCGCTCGTGTACTGGGGCTTGGTCCTCTCTGCGGGGGAATTGTGCTCAACGCAGATGGTGCTCGAGACACGTCCTCCACCTTCTCGGTCAGGGTTCGTACCTTGGAGATTATATCCGCCAGGCACAGCGAGAAATCTGGCGGGACCTGGAATGCCGTGCCGTCTATGGCCGTCAGCGTGAGTCAGTCGTGTCTGGACCTTTCGCTGGTCTCGCTACCCTCTTCATTGGTGGTATGCGTGCCCACCGTTGGCGGATTCGGCCATGGAGCTGTGGCATTGAGATTTTTAATCACCGTTCAGGCATCTGTGTTTCAGTCGCTGCATCTCCTCGTGGCTCTCTTCTGCTGGTAATTAGCGTTGATCTCTTCTCCCTTCTCCGTTCGATGGGATTTTCCAATTCCTCACACGCTACGAAGTCTTCCGCCGTCTTTGAATTCCCTAGCAGCCACTGATGCTGCCGGCTGGCGTTTTCCAGCCGTGGTCCTGAATCGGTGAGATCTAATGTTTCGAGGTGTTTCGGGTGCTCACCGTTATTTAGGTTGAGGATACACTCCTGAACTGCTTGTGCAACTTGTTCTCCCATTTCTGATTTAAATTATTTTCTTTGTTCGATTTCCTTGTACAATTGTTTGAGTCTCTTGACGACCCATCAGTGCCTGTACGCAAGGTTTTACGCTTTCAATGCGCTCTTTATTCTTCTACTCTTCTGAGCTATCCTTTTGAGGAATTTCAGGGCCGCCCGTATGCAGAGACTCGTATATCGGGTGGCGAGAGCTCACCGAAGTTGTCGGTTTTTTCCTCGCTAGTGGTTGTCTTCCTGCGGTTTGCACTTACGGGGAGGGGTGGGGGGGAATGAATGAAAATTGAAAAAAAATACCTTTTCGGGAAAAATCAAAATCTGGAAAAAAAATAGATTTTTATGAAAAATTATAAAAACCAAAAAAAAATAATTTTTTTGAAAAGAAGTTTAAAATATAAAAAAAGAATAATTTTTTGAGCAAAATTAATCTTTTTAAAAAAAAGTTACAAATTCGAAAAAAATAATTTTTTGAAAAAGATGTTGAAAATCTAAAAGAAAATAATTTTTCCAAAAAATGTTGCAAATGTAAATAAAAAATAATTTTTTTTTTGAGAAAAAAAAAGCTTAAACAAAAAAAAAAATTTAAACAAAAATAATTTTTGGAAAGAAAAAAAATTTTTTTATTAAAAAAATAATCCCAGTGAAAAAACTCCTTTTAATTGTTTAAACAATTTGTTTTAACAATTTGTTTAAATGTTGGCAATCATAGCCTTCTGTGGCTCCGGCCTGCCCCTTGCTCCCTCTCGCGTGTGTGTGAGTGTATATGTAGGCGTCTTCTACACGGTGCTCGGCCTCTTATAATAATTTTGTATCGTATGTTATAATATATCATATTCGACGCAAGAGACAGCTGATCGCAGAAAAACAACGAACCGACATCTTCGCTGATAACCTTACTCTACGGCGTACACATGTGTGTTTACTATTGAGCTTCGTGCTTGAAAAATTTCAGTTCTCTCTGCCCGTTCTGGAGTACTTCAGCACTTATTATATTCAATTTACTTTTATATTCTATATTTTAATATTTGTTTTCCGAGTTTTCTCCGTGGTTTCCCACACGTTTGGGGTTCCAGTTGTAACGGGGTCCTGGCTATGGATTAACGCAATGGCCAGGGCGACCTGCCCTGGCGGGAGGACGTGCTGCTGCTGAACAGCTGTGCTCCCTCTTTGTGGCTGGACGTGCGGGCAGTCGTTAGCCGCTGGTGCAATCGCACCTCCGTGCAATGCCGGACCCTGCTAACAACGCCGAGAGGCTTTCCTCCCGGCTTTTTCTATGTGAGCTAAAAAGAGTTCACGAATGCGCATAACCTAGTGGCTTTGCCATCTTTTGATGCCGGTCAGCTCGCCACGATCGACGAGGGCGGTATTCGCACGGGCAGGGAAAAGTAAAATAAGTGAGGTCGCGAAGTGACACTCACTCAGCTAGATTGTATAAAAACAGAAACAAATATATTCAATAGACGTGAAGCTAATACACTCCAATCGTATGGAGAATCAATTCAAATATAAGATAAATGTTAATCCTAAATCTCTCTCTCTCTCTCCCCCTCTCTCTCTCTCTCTCTCTCTCTCTGAAACTACTAAACTACTAAAAAAGTCAACAAAGCTCTTTACAGCCTGCGGTTTATAAGGGCATGTACCACCGAGGCTTTGCGCAGAACACTGGTTGAAGCTCTAGTCTTACCACATCTTGACTACTGCGCTGTAGTGTGTCTTGACGCGTCGGATGAGCAGAGAACACGATTACAGAGACTGAACAACACATG
>UELU01145627.1:5825-78820 GCA_900490025.1 Megastigmus dorsalis | reverse complement strand
TATATATATATATATATATATATGATGGGGGATGCAACGAGGCCGTACATTTTGCATAAACGAATTGTCGATGCAGCGAACGTATTCGTTCTCTCTGCGCCAGCGTATATATTGCGGGACTGCGCAGGTGAAATATTTAGGAGGGATATATACCCGAAATTATTATACTTTTCGTCGCTTTCGCGGCCCTGCGACGTGTATAACCGAACCCTTCGCCTTTCGTTGTACATAAGCTGGAGCGTGACGTTAAGTGAACCGCCGGCGTCGCCGCGCACCAGTTTAATCAATTTTCGTGCCATATACTCGTTGTCCAATTTGTAATTATGAATTTTACGGCAATTTATCGTTCCTCCTCGACGAAGTGCAGTGCGAACCTCATATTGCTCGAAGTTTTTCCTAAATACATATAAGATGAATTGATTGATCTATTCAATCGAAAGATTAAACTCGTTATTTACTGCGCTGATAAACTGCGCCATTACTATGCCGTCGCTTAATGACCATCACATGCTAAATATAAGAGAATAAAACTTAGTAAAATCGAAGATGAGGAGAATAACGATAGAAATTTAAAATGCTGGAAAAGTATAAAAAACGCGAAAAAAATTTATATATTTAGGGACAATTTCAAGCAATAGTCAAGCGATACATTTGGCACATTTTAAAACGTAGAGCTGACCTTAAAGATATTCTTTTTTAAAATTTCTTAGTCTACGTCACATTTCTCACGCCAGATGAAAGCATATTTTTCGCTTTACAAGCATATTTTCGCATTTCGTTTATATATATATATATAGACGCATTACCTATCATGATACTGGTAAAGCATAATATTAAAAAAAAAAATTTGTCGTTTTTATACTTTTTCTATATAATTATTCTGCTTATCTTCAATTTTACTAAGTTTTATTCTCTTACATTTATTATGCGATGGTCATTAAGTGAATTTATAGTATTGACGCAGTTCGCCAACGCATATTAAATAATGAGTTTAATTTTTTGACTCGATAGATCACTAATTGATTTTATATTTATATAGCCTTTATATATTAGATATTTAATTATAGGCATTTAATAGAAGTCGTTGAAACGACTGGTAAAAAGTATATAAATACAGTATACAGGGAAAAAAGTAGCTGGTTAAAAATTAATCCAATACAAATCACAAGATAAACGCTTCAGCACGTAAAAAGCCGTATGCATAAGTAAACATCTTATAATACTCCGATTAGTTGATAATTCCTAGCGCAAGTAATAGTGGCGGGATATAGTAGGATTACTTGGCGAGCGACGGGCAATATATAACTCTCTCTCTCTCTCTCTCTATCTATCTCAGTCTACAGGCAGAGCGTGTTTCAAGTGCGCGCGCGGCACCAGAGATAATCGGGGTAAGAGAGAAGTCGCTCTAGAGGCCAAATAATTGATGATCGCGGAGTGTATCGGTGGTCTACGTAGCGCGGCTCTCTCTCTCTCTCTCTCTCTCACTCTCTATACCTCGGAAAAGCAGACAGTGGCCTGTCTTATAGATAATTCATTCGGCCTCGTGGATCCCGCGATATATAAGTTGATTTCTGCCCCTATACGTTTCTCTCTTTCTATCTAACAAACTACAGCTAGATGCAACGCGCGTGTATGCATCGATAAACTTGGCTGATTCTTCTGATTGAGGCTTTCGTATAATGATCCACCGCTATTATGTATTAGTATGGAGTTACGGGCTAGCTTTGGTTACCGTACCGACTAAGCATACGTTGACTCTATATTATACAGGGCAAAAAGCAATTGGATAATGTAGGATTGACGTTGTTTGTTATGATAAGCCTTTTGGGTCCTGTTGCTAATGCATGTTTTGTCGCAGTCATTTACCATCGCATGTAAAATCTCTGATGGCCGATGGATGCCGAGGTTAGAGCATCCTCGAGTAGTACATGCACTTAAGCGTCTTATTGCGTTCGATGCACATTTTTGGAAACTAAAATATTTTCTTTTTTGTCAATAAAAACTTCCTTTACGAGGAAGCAATACAAAATAACGGACACTTCTGAAGGTATAAGGCAAGAGATTCCCTAAACAGAAAATCTGATTATCTATATCTATAAATTTCATTCTAATCTCTATAGTCCGTATACCTCGATCGTAAGCGGCGTCAATGATTTTTCAACACAAAGGAACATGTTCAAAAGTATATATGTATATAAGAAGTCGTATCTGGAGGAAAATCAAATTATATCAAAGAACGATCGAGTCGCTTTCCGGCTTGCGGGCCGCGCGCCTCAACGTCGCCCAGGGGAGTAATTCGAGCATCGAAACTGCCGCGCGCTCAGCCATCTTTCCAAACACCAAATCAGGCTATCGAATCGGCCATGTTCTCTCTCTCTCTCTCTCTCTCTCTCTCTCCGGCCACTTGACGGTATAATTCGTCGGTATATGGGTGGCATGCGAATGGCCGCGCGCGCACACCCCGGGCCGACACGACACCACGCGATCGCAGCAATCGGTTATACAACGTTTTTTCCACTCGCTACACATACATACGCCCTCACTTGTACAATCGCCGATAATGCGAGCAGGAGCATGTTGTAACTGCTGATAAAGCGCAGCGTTTATGAAAAAAAAAAGAGTAAAAGTTCGAGTGCTGTCGTGTGATTTTGAGATTGCATAAATCTCAGGTTGGTTCGTTAGGAGTTCTGTGTTCTCGGCACGGTTGACGGCCTTTTTTTCCCCCGTTTATGTGATTGCCTTGCTTCAGGTTGTATACGTATTATGGAATAAGAAACTCGATTTAGAAATATATGCGCGTGTGCATAAAGTGATTAAAAGTGATCAGTCTATAATATCTGGATATGAATTGGATTAATGTATGTTATAATGTGTTTCATTTATAATCGAATGATCTATATTTGTAAAGTCTAGTTTATGACTAAAACTAATATTTGTTCACATAAAATTAGCATATTTGAAAAGTAAACATTTATTCAGTTATTTCCCTTCATATTTTTTGGGAGCTCTAAACGTATAGATCCATTAAAAGTATTAACGGCATCCTAGATTACGACGATTAGTGCCAGTAGAAATTATTATATTATTATTAGAACGATATAATTCCACATATTGAATTCTATTTAAATACCTATCGCCACAAAGACTATTTCTAATTAAATACCGCGACATAAAGGATCCTAGAAATCACAACCGCGGGGGGCAAAATAGGAGTACCTTCCAAGAGTAATTCGCCCAATAACTTATCCTTCCGATATTCGGACGTCATCGACCGCGATATTAGCGATAAAATAAGCCATTAACTTAACGGCGCAAATTTCCAGCTATATAGCACAGAGAGGCAGACGGTTTGCGCGCAAAATTCCAGTTCCCTCCTACCCCCTTATTCTCTACCCCCCCCCCTCCCCCCCTCGTAGAAAAAGCCAAGAGGCGACGCTGAGCGGGGAAGGAAAATGAGAGATACGAAGAGAGACCAAGTCACCTCGAAGAGAGTAAAAGAGAGAGAGAGAGAGAGAGAGAGAGAGAGAGGCAGAGTTAGTGGTAAGGAAAGGAGAGGAAAAGGCAGAAGTGAGACAAGATTACGCAGCCAAGCGAAAGGATATTCCACTAAGCTTTCAGATTTTACCCTCTTAGCCGACCAAGGATTATAAAACGCAAATACGTCCCTTGATTAGTGAGGATAAAATAAACATGGAGCCTCTCTTAAGTTTCTCCTCCCGAGAGTTTCACCTCTTTTCAGTTTATCTCTCTCTCTCTCTCACTTTCGGGCTCTACTGTCTCTTCAATGTGTCGTGTTCTCCTTGAATTTACACTAAAACTAAAACTAAATATTTATATTTTATACTTTTTGGATTATAAGTCTGGAGGAACTTCCTAAAGTCTTAATTCCTTGAAAGTATATATCTCATGATAAACGTTCAAACTTTTATATCCAAAATACGATAGAAAAAGCTTTTAAGAAAAATGGTTATAAATGCGTTTACTCTTCATTTTAAACTGTTGAAAATCTTCAATTTTACTGTACATAACAAATGTAACTTATCAGCTTCAACGAACAATCAATTTGAAAAATATTTTCAAGTAGTACAGATCATGAATTCTGACTACAATTTGATTTATTTATCTATACCTCAATTAATACATTTATACTCCATATATATTTAAATCAATTACTTTTGCATGTGCAGATATGTATGCAACGGATTTTTCGGGCAACCCTCGCGCATCAGCAACAGCATCCCTGTATTTTTTCTCCTCCGCCCTCAGAGGCAGCTGTTACAGCCCCGCGAACAATGATCTCGCGGCCATGCTCCATATATAGACGTATATAATCGCGATGCAGTCGAAATGGCCACTTTAGACAGATAAAGCAGGAGTGACGGGGGGCGAGCAGAGGAGAGTCGAGCGAGTTGTGGAGCTGAGCCGCGGCGGCGGCGGCGGCGGCGGCCTGGAGCCTCGAGCATCCTACGGAAGTCTGGGCTCTAATTAAGTACCCCTACCCCGTCCCCTTCCCCTTCCCCTTTCCCTATATATATACCTTCAGCACCAGCCGTATACCTCAGTCATCATTCCGCGCATCTCCTATAGCTCATCCCTTTAAGAAGCGTCGCGATCCTCTCTATACATCCACCATCCACCATCCACCTCCCCTTTCCATCTCTTTAAAGGAAGATGCAGGAGCAAGAGAGAGAGAGAGAGAGAGAGAGAGAGAGAGAGAGAGGGAGGGAGAGCGACGAGTCTTACCCTGCTAGAGCGTGTTATCATATTCCTGATTGTTATGTCTTCGCCGCTCGCGCGATGCTTCCCCCGCTTTTCGCAATTTCTCTGAGAGCAGCAGCAACGAGGGAAGCCCGTAGTCGTTTCATTTGCTCAGGTGAAACGTACCGCGCACATTTGAGTTGCGTTGCTGCTGCTGCTCGCACAGACTACTTTCGCTCCTCTCGTTCGCGTATACATGCGTTCACGAATGGTTTCGGTATACACACGCACATACGCACACACACACACACACATATACATATATAGCCTCGGTAGCGCTTCTTCGTTCCGCTTCTTCCTTCCTCTTCATGCATCCGCGAGATTGCAAGGACACGCAGAAGCTGATATTTCCTAATTAAATTTCAGCTTCTTTCTCTTGTTCCTTTATTTTCCGAGGGCTGCGGGAGGTTTAGTGTATTCGCTTTTTTTTTTAAGTTATATGCTCGGTCGACCTCGAATTACGGTGAAGCCCGTTAAAAGAGTGGTGGAATCTCGGCGTATAAGCTCTGATTTTCACAACATATTTTTCTTCAAATTTGAATATAAAACTGAGAATGTTTGAATAATTGGATAAGTAGGTATCCTTTTATAGTCTAATAAACTAAGAAATCACTGATGAGCAATTAAAAAGTGAACCAGTTTCTGCTTATACACCGACTGAAGTAAAGCTTGACTTCGTTGTCAAGCTTATCGTTTTTGTTCTTATTAGAAATGAAAATATGAAGAGTGACCAGTGAGCTTACAAGAGCTGCTTAACAAAATAGTCGTCTATAAGGATTAAAAAATCAGTTTCTCATTTACGGTAAAAAGTCATTTGATACGAAGTTACTCGTGGAAGAAAGAAAATAATCGAATCCAGCACACCACTCGCCACAATAAACTTCTACTCCCTCCCCACCATGGAATCTACATTATTAAAGAAAAAAAAGAGCCAAGCGAAACGGCCCGCCAGATATTCATTCCAAATATAACTCAATAAATTCCCAGTCGAAAGGGCGAGAGAGAGCGAGAGAGAGAGAGAGAGAGAGAGAGAGGCGCGTCGACCGGTGCGGTGGTGGCGCAGTTAAAAAGTGAAGTAAGATATATCTCTCCCTCTGCCCCCTCCCTTCCCCGTCCCCGTCCTCTGCAGCAGGCGAAGACCTCCCTTCTATATATATAGCGTATACTCGGCGCGCTCGAGCCATGGCTTTGCGCGGGAACACAAAACAATTTTCGCGCGGGCCGCGGCTCTCGTCTAAATGTTTTTCTGGCATGTCAGAATGTATTGAATCCTCGCGGCCGCATTAAACGACGGGGCTTTTGTTTTCGCGTGCGGTACGTATATATGTATTTGTGTCTGTGCATATACACAAGGCCGGTGCGGAACTGCGCGAGCAGACTGAATTTTCGGCCTCGCCGGTATAGCTCGCGGAATCGTGTGTTGCGCGATAGCGAAAGCCAAGGGATACATATCCACGTGTATATACATGTATATGTATGTATATATGTGTATATATACAGAAAAGTGAGGGGCTGCTCGAAGCTGGGGCTCGCGCCGTGCTTGCGGCAACATTATCTAAAATTCAAGCTGTAATTACTTTGCTGGGCGGTGCGCCCAAGCGAGCGCGAGGCAGCTCCTGGGCTCCTCCGCTTGATTTATAGTCATCGCGCGCGATGCAGCTGCGTGGGTGTAAGTAATTAAAAATGTACCATCGCGTGGCGTAGGCCTCCTGCTCTACGAGGAAAACGAGCGCTTCGACGGGGGGGAGTGGGGGCGAAGAAGAGCTGGAGGAGGAGGAGGAGGAGGAGGAGGATTACGGGGCTATACCGGCACGGTCCTGGTACCACCTTGTCCTTGAGTGAAAAAACGCCGCCGCCGCCGCCGCCGCCGCCGCCGCCTCGGTAAACGGCAGGCAGCCCACCCTGCTTGCACCGCCGCCGACGAGATAAGCAGATATCAAAACCGAAAATTCCCGGCGAATCTCTCGGGCCGCGCGCCTTTACCTATATACATACATACATATATATATACCCGTTCTCCTCTCTCTCTATACGACTATACTTTATTATAGGCGTAACTTTTTAGGCTGCTCGCGCGTAATCGCGGCGGCCCGAGCTTTAATGTGCGTTTTACCGTAGTGCGCGAATATAGGGCTACTACTGACTCGTCTAGATTATCATCGCGCGCACTCGTGCAGCTCGAGGTTTTAATGGCTGTTCGTCATGTGTTAACGTGTCTATACTTTTTACCCTCCCGATCTCTCTAATGATGTATATGGAAAAGTGCAGTGGAGTTTGCCGCGATATTCCTGTAGTATTGAATATTAGGTGGTAGATTTACAAGCAATTTCAAAGTCTGAAAGTTTGTAAAGGAAATGGAATGTTGATTTTTTATTAATGCCCAAAATGAAATTCTTTACTGGTAAAAATTTGATATGTCAAAATGAAACATCTTACATGACTCCATTCGGAAATGACTGACGCGACAGTGCGATCACTAAAAATCGGAAGAATATAAAGGACGATTAAAGCGGAAATATTGGTCACTGTCAGGAGGCAAGGCTTATATCCTTAAATGCAAATCGTCGATGCAAGTCAAAGCGAACGGAGCCAGGCCACAGGAGACAATTTAGATTCAGGGAAGAGGTCAGCGCGGTTAGCCAGTCCAAGTTGCGGCACTTTCCCACGTTAATTGGCCATTCATGCTTAATTTAGTCGCGCGCGCCTCCATGTGCGGCAGACGAACGACGAGCGGACGACTGGTAAGGCGATAGCCTAGCGAATCCCAGTCCGAGAACACCGATACCGGCCTTATCCCCGCACTCCCCTCCCCCCATGGATTTGCCAATATGCCTCGGACCAATGTATTTCACTTTGAAAGCTATACCCAGCAGTCGCTTGGTCCACCGGACCCGATTCCCTAAAGTCGCTCGTTAGGCTTATTCGACCAGTTCCATTTCCGTCATTGCAGAACGAACCTGAATGAGAAACGCAACCTCCACAAATGATCTTTTTATCACAAAGGACTGGGTTTCGGTGTTTTCTTTTAATATCTCTATACGACAGGATCGAAACATTGAAGAATCCAGTATAAACCTAATGAATTGACTTTCGGTTGATATCATGGATTTACCTATCGAGTGCAAAAATCGCCAACAAGCAAGAAACAAGAAACAACAAGAGCAATAACTCGGATCTGGTTACTATTTAATTAAACAACAGCTCGGTATCTTGGACCAAGTTCTCACACGTATACCCTGCACACGTCGCCCTCCCATAGCCATGCACTCTGGCTCCGCACAGGCGTATATATAGAGCGCAACGCGATGATTACTAATGCGAGACAAGTAAGGCCGAGCGACTCAAGCACGCCGCCTATATATGTATCCTGGGGCTACACACCGATCGCACATACCGCCCAAGGCTTTTGCAGGACTCTCTCCCTCTCTCTCTCTCTCTCTGCCTCGTCGCCCTCGTTATTGCATTCTCCCACACACGCGCTACGGCTATCCGATCCGATCTCTCTCTCGCTCTCTCTTTCTACAGCTATACAATCCCCACCCTGCGGATAGAGAGAGAGAGGCTTACGAGATGCATAAGCTATTCCGTGCGCGTAAGCGCGAGAGACGAGAGCGCGAAGAAACTTTGTCTCGGCGACGAGCTTTCGGCTTACATCCACTTTCGTACGTGTCGTCTAAGCGCGATATCTACAAGAGAAGAGAGACAGAGGAAGTAGGAGGAGCTCGACGATGAGGCTGCTGCTGCTGCCGCTGCTATGGCACTGCTAAGAAGACCAAGTTATTAGCGCACGTCGACATGACGGATAGTGTTTCTATTGCTCCGTGTATACTTGCGCTCTATCGGCTCTGGGAAGCCGATACACAGAGATTCGTTTGCATTCCTCTGCGCTGATGTTCTTACAGCAGCTGCGTCCTGCGCTCTTTCGACCTACCTGTCGATGGCGCAGAGAATTTTTCGTTCTTAGTATATAAGGAAATGCTCGATGCGCAAATCCTTATTTTTACTTCAGTCAATATCATCTCGTGGTATATTTTGGTATAATATGTCTTGCAGATCGTTCCGATGGATAATTGTGCTTGAGATAAATCGTTGCGGAACAAGATTCTATTACAGCATTTTCAACAAGGGATAAATACCATCTCGTTTTACGCCTATTGTTGCACACCCTCGTATAAAAACTTGTTTAATGCTGGCTTGGTTCGAAAGCGACCGTATTCACATATCCACGACACCGTTAATTAACTGTATTCGATACATACCAATTCGAGATTCGCGGCTATATTAAAGCTTGCAGACTGAATTTGCATATCGTTCCAATCGAATCGAGTATCCCCTCCCCCTCTCAGACTCTCTCACACACATCTCTTAACCCTCTTAAAGCGAAATCCCTCAGCAAAGGCATAATATACGACGAAGTCCCGTAACATCCTCGCGGGCACCGCAGCGCCGCAGCCTTAAAACCGTGATCTTCGTGTCTTTAGGAATTTCCATTAAATCGAATGCTATATATACATATACACGCAGAGAGAGATAGAGAGAAAGAGAGAGAGAGAGAGAGAGAGAGAGAGAGAGAGAGAGAGAGAGTCAGAGGAAAAGGACGAAGAGCAAATTTTATCAGCGGTTCAAGCGAGCGTATGCACATGTATATACATCATAGAACGAGCACGGGATGATCAATAGGCGAAGTACTCAAGAGGTTCTGCGGTATGGGAGAAAGAGAAAGAGACATACACCGAGCTTGCGAGAGTAGAGAAATAGAGAGAGATGCATAGAGGGGAAATACACAGTAGCGAACGTAAAGGCTTTGGCAAGTTCTAACCACGGCCTTTCCTGCTGGTTATCGCGGTTTCTCTCTCTCATCTCTCTCTCTCTCTCTCTCTCTCTCTCTCTCTCGCACGCGCGCGCGCTGTATTGGCGAAGGTGATTGGAAAGGAGGGGAGAGGCGAGATGGTACGATCTTATCAGTGTATTACATCCTAAGCTGTTTGCGTCTTGTAAACTCCTAGATGAAGAGAAAGAGAGAGAGAGAGAGAGAGGAGGTTAGGGAGGAGGTAAGGGAGATTCAGACCCTTTTGGCCTGATAAGAGATAAAGTGGTCAAGAGGGTGGGTCAGGAGTACGCCGTTGCCTGAGACTCGGTCGCATCTTGCGACAATATGTTGGGGGCTATATATATATATAGGGTCAGTCCGCGCACAGCATTATGTCCGTATGTCAATTGCGGCAATTGCATTTAGCTGGGAGCTCGATTTACTCCCTTGCTTTCTCTATTAGCTACTAATTTTTGTTTCAAACCTCGAACACTTTACATTTAGTCGTCATTCGAAATTGGACCTGCGAGGCAAACGTTAATTTACAAACATCTATTTCAAACCATAAAAGCACATGCTTTTAATAAGCAATGCCCTGATAGATGCCCAAATATATATTATATTGAATATCGAAGCTACTTTTGAAATTGCAATTTCGCGGTACGTCAAATCGTTCGACGCGCTTTAAGCCAATGTTAATGTTTCTATCGTATCTATATAGTAAAAGCGAAAAGAAAAAAAATGACATTCTGTCCGTTTAAACTATTCCCGCGGAGATTCTCCCTCGTACTTATACACGAGAGGCAAGAGCGACGTCGGTGAAAAATTGCCGCGATTCCACGGTGACGACTTAAGGGCGCGCGCGAGACACGTGTATAGAGGAAATAACGAGGACGAGGGATAAGAATCAATGATTCACGTCGTATTAATAAGGAAAAAGCCGTCGGGATGGGAGGCATGTGTGACGAGAGTCAATTGCCCATTAGAAAATGGATAAGTTTGCTCATTTGTAACTCGCGCGATCCGGAGAATGCGATCGCGGCGAGCTTCAATAAAACACACGACAAAACGTATACTTGCTTATTTACGAAACTGGAAGTGCTCTTTTCTAAACTTTTAATTAAACTTTTTTTTTTGTCCACGGCGAAACAGCGACAAGATCAACCTGACATTGTATACTTTACTTATTCAAAGACGTTTACTTATTCCGCTAAGGTTAAGGTTTGACAATGAACAGCGACAAAGTGCGGACAACCGAAATAAAGACCATATTGTAAATGGATGCTTAGAAAAAATAGCATCGTCGAACGCATTATCTTTAGATAGTTTATCATCCCTAATTTACACAATTCACCGATCGCTATTATTGTCCAAGGCGCTGGATTTCGACGCTGAAATCCCGGTAGGTAGGGGGGAACCTCGCAGAAAGGAGACGCGCTCGTGTCTCGGAGTGTGCCGGGGTATAAGAAAGAAGAAGAAGAAGAGAGCCACAGCTTTGGCGGCTGTTTTCTTTTCCCATTACAGGATGCAAATTAGGGTGTAATTTTAATTTCACGTGTATTAAAAGTAGCAGCGTCACGCAGCTGACGGAATGAAATACGTCGTGGGTGGCGGCGAGAAAAGCGGGGGGCTGCCTCGGAGCTGCTCGATGCGCGCATCTATACGTATATATATAAAGAAGAGAAGTCGAAGGGGATGCATATATATGTATTCACGGAGTGACGAGCAGTCAACTCACACAAACAGACAGTTAGAGAGAGAGAGAGAGAAAAAGCGAGTTAAGAAAACCCGAGGCAAATCTCGCGAGAGACAGAGGGGCTTCGGTGCAGAGGAGAGTCGCGATTAGTCGGGAAGCGATTCGGTTCCTCGCTCGCGCGGTGGCACATAACGCGCGACGATCAGCTGCACGGCCGTGGAAAAGCGGATGAGGAGACGCAACGTCGAAATTAGAATGGAGACTGGCGTGTGTATAGCTCGTGTGCTAGCGCGTATACCATGTGCTCTCCTTCTTCTCTGTCTGTCTCTCTCTCTGCAGCTCTCCTTTGGAATACCGATGCGATTTTCCTCTATGGCGAACGCGCCGAAACGTGGCCCCGTATACAATTTGCATATACGCCGGGAAAACGTCGATGAGCGAAGGGAGCAGCAGCAGCAGCAGCAGCAGCAGCTCTGCGAGAGAGATTTCATTGCTCAGGAATAAGTGCGTGTATCTCTCTCTCTCTCTCTCTCTCGCTCCCTTGCGAAGTCGCTGTTCTGGAAAATACTGTAATTGGTTGGGCTACGCGATCTCTCGCGACGATCGGATGCCGCATTTAGGTGTGTTCGCGGAGACTGATGCGGCGGATTATATCCGAGATGTCGACTGTGTGCTATATATACGCAGCTTTCCCTGGCTTCTCGTGCGATGTTGCAAACAGGTTGACGATGGATTTTATTTGGTAAATAGCTGCGCTGAGGTTGGCATACTCGAGCTCGGTGTTCGATTGTACCCAGCTGTTTATATATACTGTTATATTACGAAAATGTCGGTCCATGTAACGTGATTAAATTTAATTAATCCTATTTCATAATGAGCTTGTTATTAAGCTTTTCGTAGAGGATCGCATGGATTTTGAAGCTAAATTTTGATAATATAACTATATTTCGAGTCAAAAATTCAAAAAAATGTATGTTATTCTTCCCGCATCACCATTTTCAAGTATCCCCGAAAAATATACACCTTGTATACACCTAATCAGTCTAAAACGTAGCCAAAAAAGGCATCAGCCCGACAGATCAAAGCTACACGCCGTGTTCCTCAGCAGAAAGAAAAGGAATACGAGTAGAGCGTAGAGCGTCAAAAGAAGAACAAAAACCAAGCATCAGAAGAAAATCTTTCATTCCAGTCGAGCACAGAGAGAAGTCGCGCCTACATACTTTGAGTGATTATATAGCTGCGTCATTGTAACACCGCGGGTTGCCCAGCAGCGTTACAATATCTGCATGGTCTCTCGCTCGTCGTGGTCTGGCGTCGTCGTCGTCGTCACGCAAGCGGTCAAGCTCTCCTAGTCTCTCCAGTCAAAGAAAGCCTTCTGGAAATGGGCAAAGTTTCTCGTGGCCGCTACCGCGCGTCTCGCTGAGAGAGAGAGAGAGAGAGAGAGAGAGAGAGAGAAGCCCCGCTCGTCCGGAAAGTTTGTCCCGCAGTAGCGCTTTGGCAGCTTGCTCGAAACTACCAGCGAAGCCCAGTCAGCGCTCTCTCCACCCTCTCTCTCTCTTATGCGCTGGACCAAACCAGACGTCTTTCGTCTCTTGATTCTACGTGGGGGCAGAGTGGACGACTAGAGAGAGAGAGATAGAGAGAGAGAGAGAGAGAGAGAGAGAGAGAGAGTATACGATAATTACCGTTGCGGCCAGCTTTTGTCCGGCGGTTACGTCAACGCGGCGGCCTGTGCTAGCTGTGCGCGTGATCCTTTGTTCGACAGGGCTATACCACGTAAGGTGCGGCCGGTCCGCGTTATCGAAGAGCGATTACGCGGCTACTGCTGCTGCTGCTTGACTTCGATGTTCGAGAGAGGGAGAGAGAGAGAGAGAGAGAGAGAGAGAGAGAGAGAGAGAGGTGAGCATACGGGATATATAGGAGAGGTTTTGCGGGGATGCTGAAGACTTGTAGCTGGCCCTGTGTGTAGCCGAGAGACATATTCTGGCTTGTGCTGTGTAATACTGACGAGGCATGAGAACTTGATAAATCTATAGAGCTAAGAACTCGTATGGGCTCGCGGCAGGTGCCGTAACGTTGGATGTTGAATGTTGGGTTACCCGCGGTAGGTTATTTGTCGATTTGTTAGTTGCGTTATCACTGTTTAACTGGTATTATAAATTTGCCGTATCTCAAAGCAGCAAAAGTTTTTAAATAATCCGGTACAATTTTACGGGTATTCATCCTCATTGACTTGACTGGAACACTCCATTTTTCACGATTACTCCGTTAAAAAAATGAAAATCGCTTATCCATACTGCTCTCTCATCGTCACGACAAGAAAAATTACATTTCGACAAATCAATATTCCCGCGTATATATATATACCTTTAGCATATATGCAAGAACCGATCGGCCGAGGCTAAAGGTATTTCACACTACTTTATTATCATTCGATTCGCCGGGTGTCCCTCTCTCTCTCTCTCTCATCCACCAAAGAGAAAAAAACGAAGCACTGCTGTTTATCGCGCCACCCCCTGCTTTTCGCTCTCCCTCTCTCTCTCTCTCTCTCTCTCTCTCCATCCTCACCCCATGTGTATGTGTCTGCCTATATATATAAGCGCGCGAGCAACGGGGCGGAGGGGTGATTTTGAATTTTACGCGCAGCGCTGTTCCCGCGTATATGTAAGTGCGCGTCCCGCAGGCGCGCGAGTGTATCTTATAAATAAAATAGCGACGCTTTAAAAATAGGGGAATATTATTAACTCGCATTAGAGGGTGAGCCGGGCCGGCTGATGCGCGCACACACACACACACACACACGCACTTGGGCGATGCTGCGCGCGCGGCCTTACTGCTAAACGCGCAGCTGATGCCGCTCTCTCTCTCTCTCTCTCTCGGTGTATAGCTTGAGCGCGACATATCCACGCGGAGCTCGCCTGCCTGGCTCGCTCGTAAAGTAATCTCCGAATATACCTATTCCCTCCCTCCCTCGCGCTGGGATCGCGCGTCTATATACATTGCTGGATTGTGCGTCATGCGCGTTAAGCGGAGAGAGTTTCTGGAGAGGATATAATTGCGTTTCTACATGATTTTTCTTGTATTGAATTTTTTGTAAATGTTATCTGTCTGGGGATTTTTTACTTTGTGGAAGTTTAATATGGACACTTAGTTAAGCAACTGTTTGCGTGATCATTAGTTATTTCTGAATTGAGTCTCTATAAAATGTTTAACCAAATAATATATTTTACTAATCAACCACGGCAACAAGATCTATATAAAGGTATAAATTGCAGCTTAGAAAGTCCTATAGCGAATTTTTTCTAACTCAATCATCATAAGCTTACACGGAACATCTCGCTTCTCACTTAAACCCATCTTATCGAACGCACTAACCCTCGCGCATAGCCCGGCACACACACACACACACACGTGTCTGTCCTGCACCAACGTTTTCCTCCATCGACAGCAGACTAGTGGTGGTGGTGGTGGTAGTCGGCTGGCACCTACAGCTCGTGTAATTACGGGGAGAAAATTAAGCACCCCCCAAGAAGAGAGAGAGAGAGAGACGCTGAGCCGACCCACACCCTCCGTCGTCGGCAGCGTCATTCGGTCCATCCGTCCGTCTGTGTCGCGGCGGTTAACGAGAGACGCGCCAAAGGTACAAGGCGCTAGAGCCGCTCTCTCTCTCTCTCTCTCCCTTTCCGCACGACAAAGACGGGGAGAATGACAACGGAGCCGACGACTAACACGAGGATAGAGACATGCAGAGAGAGAGAGAGAGAGAGAGCTCATGAGCCAAGTCGACCACGACGGCTGCTCCTTTCCTCCCGTGCGCGCCTTAGATCTCGGCAATGGATCGTGCCACAAAGCGCCCATTAAAAGATCATATCACCAGCCGCCGTCGTCGTAGCTGCTGCCGCGCGCAAGCGACCGACCGAGCGGAGCTTCAGCTCTGGGAGCCATCCGCTGGAGTACTGGGCTGCTGCACACTGCCGATGAAAGGGATGCCAGATTCACCCTTTCTTATTCCCTGCCATCGCGCGCCTCTTCTATATATCCGCACTTCATTTTCTCGTCTCCGCCGGGATCTTCTACTTGCGCTCATAAGTCGGGCCTGTCGAATCGCCAAGATGCTTGTTTTTTTTTAATTCTTATTTCTTGCCAGTTGTTGCACAGGCTTATAAATATGTAAGCTAGATATACAAAGATTATTGAATTATGTATTATTGCAGATGCTGTAAAATGTTTTATATCAACGTAAGATTAAACGGGTGGTATTTCCTCACGATGGCACTAAGAACTGTCAATGGGTATTACGGTACAAGTTGTTAGAAATCATTATATAAATCATTCGTGATTCCAAATTATCAATAAAATTGAATATAAAATATACCTTCATTTTCTATTTAGCTACTTATAATTCATTGTAATCAACAGTCAAACAGGGAATTTCAATAAATTAAACCTTATTAGCTCTCTCCCTCTGTCTTTCTCTCGCTATCTCGTTTTCTCTCTGAAACCTAAATAACGTATGCCCGGCCAAGCATCGAGGACAACCGAGGAGTTGAGGGACTGCTGTTTATGTTGGAGAAAGTACGTAAGTCTGAGTGTATGGAAGTAAAGAGGGTAAAAGCTCTTACTTATCCAATTCACAAATAGGAAAATTTAAGTATATCACTTACGCAGCCGAAATTTAATTAAGCTCTAGCACACTTGAACCGAGAAAACGACATCGGAACTTATATATACGAGATGCGGTGCGGATGCTAATGAAGAAAAGAAAAAAAAGTATAAATGTGACTTTTATATATGAAATGCCGAGAATCTAAAGCCGAATATAATTAAATATCGTTTGTAATCATCATAAGCTGCTTTATGCTTAACTAGGTATTTGCGGGCTACTCAATCCTTTTGACCGTGATTACGGAACGGTTAAGCCTAATGAACCCCTATTCAGCGTCTTCGATCTATCGTAGACTTACGCACCAAGTTTAGATGCGGAAGCCATTTTTATAGAGACTTTAGCTTGACGCTCATTCAGAATTTACGCAAGACTACTTTTTTCTATTCTCTGTCTCCTATTTACAAATGATCCGATAACTCATAAAATTTTACGAACTTCTTCCGTCTATTTTATTACTCGCATAATTTATAACCTAGCTAAGTATTTTAATCTTATCAAAAAGTTTATTTTAAATACTTCTGTCGATGAGTATTTAATTCCATAAATAGAATATAATCTTGAATTTAAAACAAAACAATTTTGAACATTGAAATATATCCTGATTTTCAATATCAGTTTTAGCGGCTGACATTGTTAAACAAAATTGTAAGTGACCGTTATAAATTGATGTGCGCGACGCGTGTATATATATAAGCGAACTGAAATGCTTTTCTCTATATGTGCGCTAGCCTGGACAAGAACAAGCCTTTTCAATACGTCCTCTGCAGCCAGCCACCCTTTATCTTACCATCCAAAGTTTTCAAAGTGCCGTCGCGCTCAATAGGGGACTGTCCTCGTTCTCTCTCTCTCTCTTTCTCTTCCCCTTTGCTCATTCTCTCTCTCTCTCTAGCTCGTTTTCCTTTTCTATATATGAACTTGTGTATGTGTTCTATACGTATGCATTTGTATATATATATATATAGTACGGCTTTCTTCTTTCTCTCGACTCAGCTGAACTCTGATTCCGACGTGTTTTGTGAAACGCGAGCCGAGATAGCGATATCTGGGCTCTTTCACTTTATCGCCATGACTCGGCATTAAGCTTCTCTTGATCACGTTGACGCTATTTCTACCACTTGCTTTTCCTCCCTTCTATATCATTGAAGTTGACTTGCTCGAAGCTTGTTTTGACTTGCAAAAGGTGAGGAAATTAGCAGGGCTTTTTAAAAACAAACTGTGACTGCTCTCTAGATACGAATCAACGTACAAATTTGCAACTACTCTCTATTTTTCAGTTAAAGGTCGCTGATTTAATCAGCTGCTGATTCATATCTAGAGAACGCACAGTTGCGTCCCAAGTATTAAGTATCAGCTCGACTCTTTAATAGTCCTAATATTCAATCCCCGTAATATTAAACAGCCCGCAGTCACACAAGGAGCACCCCACAGTTGAATCAGATTCCAGTAGTGGCTTTCAACTAAGCGCTGAAAGGCACTGTGCCTCGGCCCTTTCGCCATCGAAGCCTCGCACAGCCCTCAGCTCTATATATACATCTCATCGACTCCTTGTATATAATATAAGGCACATATATATATATATATAAACGTGCAGCCGGCTGTGCATCTCGCGCGCAAAATCCGTTGTTCTCAATTGGATCTCCGCTCTCGGCGCTCTCCTTGGTCCCTTTGTGTCGGGCCACCGTTTTACGGAAATGGCACATACCAGCCAAGAGAGTAGTTATTCTACGCGTTACGCGTACACACACACACACACATATAGCGGGTAGATAGGCGCGGGTGGTCTTTTCGCTTACTAGCGTGACGTCATACGCCAGTGACTTCATCTCGTTAAGGGGTATAACGTTTGCCCGATGAGACGTCGGATGCAGGAAGCCTAAGAGACCGAGACTACGAGACTACGAGAGAGAGAGAGAGAGAGAGAGAGAGAGAGAGTCTTCACAACCCGTTCCTCGGGATCATCCTCGGGGCTCGCTCACCGCGTGTAGAAAGAGAGATAGAGAGAGAGAGAGAGAGAGAGAGAGAGAGAGGAGAGAGAAAGCAGAGAGCAAGGGCCCGCATACATGCGCGGGTGGAGCTGCCGCTGCTGCTACTACTGCGCCGCCGGGCAGGACGAAAGATAGCATCGATCGTGGAACGAGCACACGGGCGGGCTAGAGAAGGTCCGTGTGTATGTATATACTTAGGGTGAGATCAAGAGAGAGAGAGAGAGAGAGGTGAAAGTACCCTGTCGAAAATTGCCTCTCTTGTCTCTAATTATTTTCATTCTCTGTAATCGGGCGCGCACGATAATGCATGTCTACGGGCGTCTCTCTGACTTCGACATGTGTAACTTGCAGACTAGAGGACTGAGCCGATGGGTTGGGATGGAGGGATGGTATATGTAGAGGGACGAGTCTGGACCTTTATCGAGGTAAAGTGATTTAGTTCGATAAAAATTACTGCGATGGGCTTGCATGGATGGATATGTATATTCTAGCGCGTGAATATTAGCAATTAAGATGTGACTTTAAAAGGGCGAATAATTATCGGTGCGATTTATTCGGTGGAATTTGACCAGCCCGCGTTATTATTAATTTAGACTTTATGCTTACGAAGCGTAGTGAGAATTTCGATGAGTCGATGATTTAGATTTATTAGAGTGCGACTAAAACTTGGTGGTTTTCACAAGTCGGGACGAACATCTGCTACCGTCGTATATAATCAAATTTTTCTTATAGACACGCATAACAAATGCAAACTGCAGCTTTGAGCAGGCAGCTAAATATTTCTATCCTTGGATTATCAACGACAGGAACATTAATATTAGAGGCAGTCGAGTTGGTCGGAAGGCGGAAAACAGCAGCCTCTCATCCTCGCTGCTCACACACATTACGCGCGTATATACGTTAGATAGATGGAAAATCCACCCTGCACTGCAACACCGGTACACATAAAGTGGAGAAAGCAGCAGCAGCAGCAGTAGCAGCAGTGGTGCGACGACGACGACAGGCATGGAAGGGAGCGAAAGTGCGTAATTATCTGCTCTCGCGCGAAGGCTAGTAAAGACACTGTGTACATATAAATCCGTGGCAACAGCAGCAGCAGCAGCAGCAACAACAGCAGTAGTCTCTTCTCCTCCTCGGTAAACCCAATTTATTTCGTTCCGGGAGACGACAGGGGAAGGAAGGTGAAAGGGGCCCTTTTCGGCGCGAAACGCTGATGCGACCGGCGACTTGTGAACCACTTGTCGCTGTTACTGCCCCATAAATTTAACGCGCGCGTGTCTCTCGTAGTCTCCTCTCGGCGCTATATATACATATAACTAGCTTGCGGCGAGGATGAAGTCTCGTTCTTGTCGCGCGCCCGATACGACTTACTTCTTTGGATAGACGCGAGGGCCAAACGAGATGTAGGAGGAGGAGGATGTAGTAGAGACGCAACGAGCCAATACTTTTCGGACTCTTGTTTGCGCGGCCAAGATGCGTACCTATATGGGGGCTTATATATCCTGTTTGGGAAATGCGATTAGAGTGTTCCCATTGATTAGCTGCGATGTAAACATACAGCTGGATATAAATTCGATTAGATGCGATTCTGTCCGCGTCTGCGAGACGGTGTACACTGGTAATTAACTGCGTCAAGCTCACTGAATCTGATCTAATAAGTGGTAATTCAGATTTGACGTGAGTCTATCTTTGCCCAATGGCTTTTAATATAATTCTGCTCTTGTGAAGTATTGGAAATGAGTGGTAAAAAGATATAGCAATCGGAAGAAATAGACCTTATAGAAGAAATGTACCCAGGCTTTATTAGTTTTCATTATAGCTTTATTAATCATCATTAGAGAGATAGCAACATTGCAATCCTTGTGAATGTCAAATATATCAACAAAATAGTTGCAGCAGCGCGAAGACTAAAAATCCTCAGACGAGCGATTCGCTCCACGGCTAATTTAAGCATGGAATTTCCCTTCATCTCTCCGCGGCTATGTATATAAGGTTCTGATGCGGTAACTCGTCGATGACTGACGGTTCCTCTTATTCTCAGCTCTTCTTTGTCGGTCGCCGGAGCCACTGTTGCCAGTGCCGGTGGTGGTCTTGCGTATCGTAGCCCTTGTTCCCGTCTCTCTTTCTCTCTCTCTATATTCCTCCTGCTCTCATCCTCTCTTTCTCGCTCCCCACGGACCGGTTTAAAGCGTATTAATTAACCCTTTATTAGAGTCGAGCGAAAACCGCTAGGCTGGCGCGATGAGCTCGATTCAGCAGCGGCGCGGCGGCGTGCCGAGCAAACTCCCTTGCGCCAGCCTTGCGTCTGGATGAGGCCTCCTTGTCATCCAGTATTTATGAAAAGCCTCCCGGATAGCTCACTTCCCTTCTTTCCTAGCGAGTCCATTCTGACGCTCACTTTTATCCGGTTTTCGCGCTACCCTCTACCCCATTTTCTACCACACCTATATATATATATATACCAATGAAGCAAAGCGATACTCATCTTCTTAGCTATTTCTCTCTTTGTTCACGTGGACGTGACAATTGGTAAATAGACTGCCGAAGATTGTCTCTTTCTTTATTACCATTGTGTAGAAGAATCGTTAGAACTACCTGTTGTCATTTAGCTAATTGAATGCTAGCTAGATGCATTTTTAAATAAACCAAACTTTTCGTTATGCGTAATTTAAGTATATCAGCACTGTAGACGAACCAATTTATTTACCGAGTCCTCTCCGGACGGAATTTTTCGATTTCAAGCGTTCCCTACGCAAATTTTGTGTGCGCGTAGTTTAAAGTGGTCGTCGGGAAGAGGTCGTGTAATGAACAGAGAGTACTTAAGCGAGACTCGGGGACTGCTATACGGTAGTACAGCGGCACCACAGTGGAGCCTCGCAGCGGAGAAACATTACCGGCGCGAAGGAATTTCAAGAGTGATGGCGAAAACAGGATGCATTATTAATGCCGACGTATAGGTAATTAAAGTAAATGGCTTAATTGCCAGGACGTCGCGGAGGGGAAAGACTTACCTTGGAGACTGCTAATACTGGCTACGGGGGCGTCGCTCTTTCTCTTTCTCTCTCTCTCTCTCTCTCACTCACTCACTCTCCTCTCTCACTGAAGGATCTTCTTCTGCTCCTTCTATCTCTTCCTTCCGTCTTTCCTTCCTTCCTACGTTCGTCAACAACAAAGTTTCTATTAAATTTCGTATTTACCCACGTCGACGAGCCGAGGAAAATCGTCAAGCGTAAAGGTACAGGTTTGAGGCGAGTCAGCTCAGCTCAGCGTCGCTTCGTTCTTACTTCTTTGTATACGCGCACGCGGAAAGCTCGCTGCGAGCTTTTATGGAGTTGCCATGCAAAAGTCTGCATGTCGTGCTTCCTTTTTGTCATTATACCTTTATTTATTTCATTATCTCTGTACACGCAGCTTTTTACTACTATTTCTTTACTAGAATACGTGGGATTACCTTTACTATGTTCCACTGACGTGACAAATATTTGTCAAAAGGGTACTATTTAAATTATTCTGATAAAAAAATTTCCATCTTAACTTTTCTGGTCAAAAAGGTTCTATCTCAATTTTTTTGAACAAGAAAGGTTCTATCTCAATTTTTCTGATCAAAAAGGTTCTATCCAAATTTTTCTGATCAAAAAAGTTTGAGCTATTGCGAGCACATTTTTTCGTTGATCGTATTTCAAACTACAGTTACAGAAACGTCGAGATAGCATGTTTTTGACCAGAAAATTTGAGAGAGGCCCTATTTCCACTTATGCGATGATACATATTATTCTTTATACAAAATTTATAATTCGGTAATTGCAGTACAATCGTCGATAAATTTTCATAGTACGTCCACGGCACTATTGCACGTGACCCTAAGCCAGGAAGCCATTAGCAATAAAAAAAAAATAGTCTCATAATAATTACTTTCCAAGTGCAAGGACAGGAAAGCGCAAATGACAAGTATAGGTACTAAAGAAAGATGAGAAAAAAAGAGACCAGGAGTATATGGGTGGGTGCGGAGAAAACATGGGCAAGAGAATGGCACGCGGGTAAAAGTGAAAGAAGGTCGTTTATCTGGCGAATGGTTCACATATATCGCTACTAACGCAACTATATATACGGGAGTCTCCTTATACCCTCGAACTGCCTCTTTCTCTCTCTCTCACTCTCTGCGCCGCCCCCAGCGTATGTGTCCTCGTGTGTGCTTTTGCTCGAGGGGTGAGTGTGCTCAATTTGCCACGTCGAGGGTCGCGCTTGCTCGCGTGCGCACGCGGGAAAGAGCCGGTGCACGGGGCTATAAGCAGCATAGCCATGTAGGAGTGCTAGAGAGAGAGAGAGAGAGTGAGAGTGAGAGAGACCTTAAGAGAGAGGGTCGTCTCCGGGTCTCTCCCGAGATGTAGGGCCTCGGGTGCTACGATGTACGACGGGATCTAGATGAGATTGTCCCGCTAGCTGCCTCCATCTCTCTCTCTCTCTCTCTCTCTTGCTTTTACCGATGCCTACGCGATCACCCTTTAGCCCCTTGGAACAAGTCCCCTTATATACGATAAACTCTTAGGAAAGGGGAGAAAGAGGGAGAAAGAGCCGGGATCCACACGCGTGGAATGTATACTCTTACGGCTTTTTACGCCAATGGGACGAACCGACTCGATTTTCAAAATGACGCCGATTTAATTACCCCACGGGGATGAAAGTTACGCTCTATGCGCGCCGACTTACTCTCTCTCTCTCTTATATATAGGTGTAACGCCTGTGCTCCGACCAATAAAAGTCTTTAGTTATTAGTGTTATTAGCGTTACGACGCGGCGGCGTGTGCTGTGCCCCGAAATGATTTGTGCAACTGTCACGTTCGACGGTGTAAAAATTTTGATTGCTCGCTGGGTATGGAGAACGAACCGAGCGAGGGATTTCATCAATGAACACACTCTGGGCTCGTGAGAAAGATCCGCTGGAGCTTGAAAATTAAGATGCTGCCCTACTTTGCTATAGCGTATTTTATATTTCTATGATTTATACACGCTTGTATGTTTTCCAGCTCGCTCAGAAAGTAATACAATGTAATATAAAGATAAATATACCGATTTGATCAACGGTGTTTTACAACTGCTGTTAAAATATTGATGAGACGCGCAAACGTTGCAGAACTGTAGGTGAATATAGTTTGAAGAACTTTAATAGAAAGAAAATCACTCATCAGCTATATGCCAATAAAAGAAGAGTAAGAAACAAAATATAAGTACTTAGGCGCCGGATTTCGATGCTGGTATCGATGCAGCCTGTAAACTCGGGCGGCACGCAGCGATTTAATTACACGGCCAGAGGCACATGGTATACAAGAGCAAGAGAGAGAGAGAAAGAGATAGAGAGATAGCGAGAGAGAGAGAGAGAGAGAGAAGTTTACGCGTCGAGCTTTTAATTATAAAGCGCGCTGTTTGCTAAATTATGACAATATGTGCCGAGGAGGTTCGGAGTCAGGGCACATCGCCATATCGCGGAATAAAGGCTTCGCTACTAGACTGAAGACGAGCGTGCACGGGCTGGTAGGAGAGAGAGAGGCTATACATCCGGTACTGATCTCCATATCTTGGCGATGTATATATATATATATATATATGTATAGACGCGCAGAGCCCTGGCGTTGGCTGCGCAACGTGCGCTTGATGGCCTTATCCTTAGGCGAAAACCTCGTCAAGCAGCTCGATGCCGAGAAGGACTTGCGCGGGGTTGGAGGGGGAATCGGTGGTGGAGGTTCCACGCGGCGGCGGCGGCGGCAGCGGGAAGAGGGTGGAGGGTCGTACGACGACGCGCCGCGAACTTGAGAGTTTAGACACACGAGCGGGTGCGCGAGGGAGGAGAGAAAGAGAGAAAGCGCGCGCGCGCGTGGATGATATGAGACTAGACAATGCGGATATTAGAGTGTGGATGGGGTATACACACATATATATATATATATATATATATATAGCAACAGGAGTAGCTAGGGATAGGAGGAGGAAGCGAGAGTACAGTTGAGGTATAAAGTATAGACGACGAGCTGTCGATATCTAAGGAGTAATGCGAGTAGACGAAGACTCGCGCGGGATGGAGACTTCGTACCGCTCATCGCACTCGGGTTATCGAATACGTACGCTCTCGGTGCGCCTGCCTGCTTGCGCAGTATATACCGCGAGAAGATGTAAACGGAGACTCGGGCGTTTGTTATACACGCCGCCCTGCGTTAATGTTGCATCTATAGCACGTGCAGGGTGCGGTAATTGTGTCGGCTAGCGGTAATTAAGATTTTTGGCCGCAGCCACCACGCTTGGAAACTTTTGTCAAACGTATACATGTATAGTGTGCGAGCGCGAATTTAACTTTGCCATATAGCCGGGGTATATCAATTAATTGGTGAGTTGTAGTTTGAGCTGCGATACGCAATTATCTTGTGTATTCGTTAGAAATGCTTTGGTGATGATACGATTTTATGATTTTCAGGACATAACTTTGAAATAGTAACCCAGTTATTTGTCAAGTTCCTGTGGACAAATCAAACGTGAGATTCTGTAGGAACAAGATTTTGAATTCAAGGTATACACGAACCAAAAATATTCTAGCTCTAAATACCAATACATATATATACCAATAGACTCATAAATCTCTTCAAGCTTTTTATGATTTTTTTAAGCTGTACAAAGTCTATTAAAGAGACTCTGGCTTAATTCGCCCCAGCAGATTACACCGTAAATATTTATTCGAGAGACAAGCAAGAGAGAGAAAAAAAGAAATCTTGGGAAAGGGAGAAAATAGAAAGAATCTTAGCCGAGTTATGATTGCCCCGGCGTTGTTAACCGCGTTCCAGAGAGAGAGAGAGAGAGAGAGGTAGAGCGATTGCAGCCGCAATATCCCACGGAGGGGTAAAACAAAAAAGCCAAGTTTCTGCTGCTCTGGCCCGTTTGTCGTGCAGCAGACATCGACGATGAGCGTTTTGCGCGACGACTTGTACGTGAAGCGTATATACAGGCCCACGCGCGCACACACGGCAGCGATGAAGAAAGAGAGAGAGAGAGAGATAGAGAGAGAGAGAGATAGAGAGAGAGAGAGAGAGAAAGAGGAAAGAGGCAGGACCTGTTTAATGGAGCTCGAGCCATTCTGGAAATTTGATCGGCGAGAACAGCCAGCCAGCCATTCTTCCTTCTTCTTTTCCCGTCTCGTCTTCCGTCGCTTCAACAGACACACACACACACACACACACACATATATAGACGGAGAGAGAGCTCTTCCTCTCTCGCGCGCTCTCGTCTCATTCCACGACGGATTCGAGGTTCCACCAACTTTGATTTGATTCCGCTTCCTTTCCATCCCCGCCGAGAGAGCGGCGCGTTGTCTTCCTTCTTCTTCCCCGGCTTCTTCCTTGGCCCTGTCTCACTTTCTCTCGCTCCAACCCCTATACAATCCACCCCCCCCCACCCTCTTCGCCCCTTTCCCCAGCGCCCGCGTCTTTTTCCTTCTGAAACTACTTGCTTTTGGGTGCGCGAGCGCGAGCTCCTTCTATCCCTGTGCTACAAATCTCACATAGGAAGGGATAGAAGAGAAAGAGAGAGGGACTGATTTTAAAGAATCCTCGAGTCTGGGTTATTGGTAGTTTCCTAGGCGATCTAGCCGGATGCGGGTATTGGCCGGAAAGATTCTTCCCTCGACGACGACGACGACGACGACGTCGACGACGGAGACGACGGCACAGACGATCGCGAAGGAATGAGCCGAGTTACGATCTTTCCGTAGGCTTTTCTCCAAGATGCTCGATTATTTATTCCTACTTGCTAATTCACCGTGACGAGTTTTTGAATTATTATGTCGATGTTTTTTCTTCTTCTCTCTTTTAAAAGGATCGTCTCCATCGGTGCTCCGAATTATATAGTTGTAATAATGTGAATGTGAAAAAGTTATAATTAAATAGATACGTTGAATATATTAGGAAATGCATGAGCTTGCACTTAGGCAGAAATTTGAGCAGTTATTGGCCCGTTAGCTAAGTTAGCTAATCTGCTTTGGCTAGAAACTGACCTGAGGCTACTTGAAATTCTAGTAGGGTGTACGTATAAAGTGTTTGACCTAATGCTATATATTCGTTCCGCTGTTTCAACATAGATAATACATTTTTAATGTAAATAAAACATATATTGCTTGTGAAGGTTAATGTACATTTCCATTTTATGTCAATTAAAAACCCGGCGTTTCGTAATAAATGGAGTAGGGTATAAATCAGTCTCCTAAAGGTCTTTAATAAAATATTAATATTAAAATTTAGTATATTACACCTACCTAATACTAGGTCTTTATATGTTCCTCTAATTGTTATGAGATTTTATTCATATAAGGTTCCAGAAGATAAAAATATGCATTGACCAGGGGAGTAAAATAACTGCTGCACTTACTCCAATTTGATCCAAACCCCTACACCATCCAATGAATAATTGTACTCGATAATAAAGTTTGTTTTTTCAATTAGTCGCAATAGAAGGCAAGTGGATAAGCCCCGTCTTTAATTAGCTCTAAGCCGAAGATGATGCGCATCCCCGTACTAAAGCTAAACGCTCGAAGAACGGCGTGGATGCGTCACTGCATAAAATTCAGCGGATAAGGAGAGAGAGAAGTGCAGAGAGAGAGAGAGAGAGGGTCAAAGAGAGATAGGTCGGGGGTTGGGTTGGGATATTATGTCGGCGATTTCGGAAGGATAGGCTTGTTTGCATGGCCATTCTCCGGCGCAACCATCATCATGGCCACTGGTCGCTCCGCGACCCCTCGCTCGGGTCATTTCTCGGACAGCAAACACACTTCAACCCTTGGTCAGCCCTTCGCGTTCGCCTACTTCTCTCCTCCTCTCTATCTCCTACTCTCTCTCTCTCTCTCTCTCTTTCACTTTGCGTGCGCTACTGCTCGGTCGCTCGGTCGCTCTCCTCTATATAGTCCCCGTCTCGCGCAGCAGCTTTCTGTATCGGCATAAGATTTGTATTTAAATGAGCTCCCATTAATCTGCGAGAGGTCGGTGAAGAGTGTATACTGGCGCGTCTCTCGGCGATCAAATTGAAAATTCGAAGGAGCCCTGGGTACGGAGAGTATAGGAAATTGCTCAGCGTTTCTTTCTGGCGATTCTGCGCACGGCTACGTTTTTCCTTAAATTTATTGCCGAGCTAGTGGTTTATAGACGAGTCGTAAAGCAGCTTGTTTTCTTAGGAATTGGACTGTTAAAGTTTTTCCTCCATGCAGCAACCGAATGCGAGAGCTCAAGGATCGTTGATTGTCGATTTCAATGTTATTGTTATTATGAAAAGTGCATTAAAATTGTATTTTTTAATACTTATATTCAATTATATTAGAAAACAAAGCAGCTGTGATATGTGTATAAAATGAATCTAACACTTTAAGATTTTTTAATAATAATTTTTTTTTCTCGATTTGTATAGAAAAATAATTTAAAAAATTTTCAAAAATAATATAGTAAACCAAAATAATGAGGAGCCGAGTATTCACGTGTTCGAAGAAGAATACAAACTTCGAGCGGATTTTTTCAGATTCGGCAGGGAAGCAGCGACCCCCTTGACTCGAAAAGATGACCAAAGAGTCTGGCCGTCGGCGAGCTTCCTTTGTCGAGTCTTGCGCAAGTGACCATCGCGCGACGGTTATTAAAGGGTGTACCCCACCACTGTACACATCGATCGAGAAACAGCAAGGACGAAGGACGACTAAGATATGTCCGCGAATAATAGAAAGAGAGATGGACCTATGGGAGGTGGTTCGGGAGAGAGACTTGTGAAGGGACAGATTGAGGTCTAAGCACGTTCTCACCCTTGGCGCTGGTCAGGAGGACCCTCCGGTGGGCCTAACGAGCGGCTTTGTCATCGTCCGGTCTGCTCTTGCTCTCGCACTCGCTGCCTATACGTATACCACTGGCCTCCTCTTGCATCTGTATACAGCTCGCATTCTCTCTCGCTTCGACACTCTGTCTCGTTCTGCCTCTTGTTCTTTCTCTCTCTTTCTCTTTTAATAATGGTTTTTATAGTTGTGCGTAAATGTGTTTGTGTGTATTCGTTCGGTCACTCAAATGGTAAAGGTTTTAAATGTTAAATTAGTGCTTTTGTCATCGCTGTGATCAAGCATATGCATTAGAATTCAAAGTCTTCGATATCATCAGCTTTATTGAACGATTATGAGATATTATTGAAACTGTTTATTATACGTAAAGAAAATAATTCAAAACTGAAAAGTTTAGAAGTTAATTCATTTGCGATTTCTTGCGCTAAATAATGTTTTGGGAAACTATACGAGATAAAAAAGATAAAGCAGCTCGGTGGAACGAAAAATTGATGAACATAAAGGATAAACACGGGGTTTATACATCTTTCTCTCTCTGTCTCTCTTTGCTCACTCGCTACACGGCAAAAGTCACAAACGACAGTTCGCCGGACAGTTTCTTGCGGCTCTCAGTCCAACGAGAACAGAGCTCGTAGCCCAGCGAGAGACAGCTTGGAAATTACACGGGAGCTACTACTAGTGCCTTCCATGTCGCGCCTTGGGAGTTGGCAATCAGTCAGGCCGGGCGCGCGCTTTTCCAGCTCGACGAAGGTGACCTCCGTACCCCCACGACTGGGGGCCGCTCCATCACTTCCGCTCTTGATATATGCACACGGCTGGCTTTAGCAGTGACGGCGACGCAAGCGCGAATCGTCCATGAATATATGAATCGAAGCCGTGTACTATATACGCGGCATGAGAAGCGAAGTTATGTATGTCAGGTGGACGAGGAGACTGAGAGAGATACGTTCGCGTCGAGATGGATGTCCCGACTCTGACTCCCCGCGTCTCGAGACTTTTGCCTCACGATTCCGTAGAACTGATGTCGCAGTGGAACTGCGAAAATTTAAGTAAAGAAACGGTACGTGGGCGAGGGAACGTACAAAACAATTTGGCGAAAATTCTTATTTTGTGGAGATGATATCTATTTCAAAACTATTAATAGAAAGAGGATCTATATATATATATATATATATAATTCAATACTGTTTTTTCATTTAAACAAGCGATGAAACCAATACTATCAATGTGTTATTAAACCACCTTGTTATTATGGTATTCTGCCTAACTTTGACAGTATTATCTTATGTAAAGGCCTAGAATTAAAATAAAATAAAATATAATCTTGTTCCATTTTCTTAAGTTTATTTTAATTTATAGCTACATTTTTTAAATTTTTTATAGCTTTGAAATCTTATATAGATTTATTCGCTACGCAATGGTTGATACAACATGTTATATATTGAGGTTACATGGGTGTAAAAATGACAGAATGTGTTCAAACGCTTTAACATTTGGTTTGACCAACATAACAGCTGCATTATATATAGCTACATTTATTTAACTATATTATTTATTTATTTCAGAGTATATTTTAATAATATATTTTTATAAAATTCCTAGTTGTTAATTTGAAAATAATTTAATTAATCAAATCATTTGATGAAAAGGGTTCTAATCGAGAGGATTGAGTAATTAGGTATGTAGAATTTGTCTAATTCCCATCAAATAGCAGTGATTCCAATCATTAGAAATATATATTTTTATGTTTACTAATGACTGATATTTCGACGAAAAACAAAATTGGCTGAGGAAGTATCAAATCAAGTGTCGCGGTGAGCTTTCTCAGAATTTTCGTTTAATTTAGAGTAACTAATACTTGGCTTAGTGGCGCTACCACGCCACTCGATCCAATGAAATTGACGATCACCGCAATGCACGTGTCTGGTAATCTCTGAAACCATTGGATCATTATATTCCGAGCGAGCTACCATCTGAAAAATGTCAACTATTAGGCAAACTACATAAACAGGAATACCCAGAGGAGAGGCAGTAGATTGTAAATCATTGCTTTGGTCCGATCTATAGGGACAAGCAGCTGGCCCACGCGACATCTCCTCCTCCCTCTCATACCCCCCCAAAGAGGCGAAAGTCCAAGGCTTTAGAGGGGCTTAACGAGTCGCACGCTGCCGCGTTCGCTCGCTAGAAACTCAGCTCTCGCGATATTACAGGGTGGTAATGGAGTTAATTGCCGGTACAGAGAGTGAGAGCGAGAGAGAGAGAGAGAGCAAGAGCAAGAGCAAGATAGAGAGATGGAGACGGTGGTCGGAGAAGCAGGGCTTACAACTTGAGACACGCCGTGCACCTGATACCAACAAATTGCCCCGCTTCTTACCTTACGCGGCTGAGTTTATCCTAAAGACGCGCACCGGCCATTACGAGGGTAGTGGTGGTGGAAGAGACACAGGAGGGGAGAGGCGAAGGGAAAATCTCACTCGTTATGAGGGTTCGCTTGAATAAGAAAGCGAAGAAGGGTCAAGTGCTTACTTCGCTCGGGTTGCCGCTTGGCTGCTGGGATTACACGGCGCGTTAACTGCTCTGGTTTCGTTTGAGCTTTCTTCGCTGTATTGTTGTTATTGAGCTAGGGAATTCCATGGTATACGCGATGGTAACACGAGGAAGCAGGTGAGAACCCCTTTGAATAGTTGAAAAATTTAGGTTCGATTAAAAACGTGTAATATTAATGCAATATTCTATTATTAATGTAAAAGTAGTGACGGAAGGGAGATAAAGTGTATTTTTTTGAAGAATACGCGTGCATTTTTCCAAAGTTTCAGATTTCAGTTATAGATTCGGTATTATATTGAGCATAAGCATGTATGAGTTTATTTTGGAGAAATAAAAATTTTCAAAACGAAAGTTATACGACTTCGCCACTCAATTCGCGAGCTCTCAATCAAACAATTCTTCTCAAAAGTCCTCCAAGTTAATAATCGTCGTTTCAACTCTGCGAACCCACTTCTGAAAATAACTCTTGATCGACGTAATCACCTTAACTTTTGTCTCATTATCTCGCGACTGATTAGTACGTACAAATGAATACGGCCCAGCAAACGAAATATACATCCCATATGTATGTATATATCGTACATCGCTCACTATGGGGCTCTGATTTGTAATGGAATTTGCGAGGGATTAACCGTCGCACGATCCCATGGCATTTTCTCTCTCGTTTGAAAGTTAGCGGGCCGAAAGTGTGAAGCCGTGAAAGTACAACGCGGGACAAAGTGAGTCTGGGTCGACGAGAGAGCACAAGAGCTACGTCGACTAGTAGTATCCCGTTGTCCACGTAATTCGACGTAGGACCGTCCAGAGAGAGAGAGAGAGAGAGACAGAGAAAGAGAAGGACAGAGATAGCATGAGGCAGGACACACATACGGCACGAAATAGGATAATGCCTCAGAACCTGCTTCTCTCTCTCTCTCTCTCTCTCTCTCTCGGCTGTCTCGCTCTTTCTCTCTTGCTGAGGGACAACGGTGGCGCGTAACACAGAAAAGACATTAACCGTGTTGCAGCAGCAGCAGCAGCAGCGACTCGGGGATATAGCGTGTCAGAGGAGAGGAAGAAAGAGCTGTCTATGTGTGTTCCCTCACTCTCGTTACATAGGTATATATTTTGCGGATGGCACTGCGAAAGAGAAACCGCGAGAACCATTGGCCGTCGGTGAGACTATAGTCCTATTCGACTAAAGCCACGTTATGCCGTACTGACTTTCGGCGCAAGGCGGAAGACGAAAATCATCTCCGACTGCTGCAAAAGGGGATAATGATGATGAAGTTTGGACTGTTTGAGCAATTTTTTTTGGCTCGACCGAATCGTACAATAAAGATTTACAGGATTATAACTGCTGCACTGAGTGTTTGAGCTTTTGAAATGCACCACTTCTTGTGTGGCTTGCTATACCAAAGATACTTGGAAATTTTCTATCAATTCATATTCGTTAAATACGAACAATGATCCAAAATATAAAAATTATTTTTATACAATTTAAATATTATGACATTGGCATCCGATTTTAATTTTTATACATCTTTCACCTATTTAGACAAATTCAGTCAAACTAGAAAATTGGCATATCTCGGAGATGAAACATCGCTTGAGGGTGATTCAAAATGGATTTTGAAAGATGTGTCGAACATTTATAATACCCACTTACCAAAAAACTTCATAATTTAAGATATTTCGAAATTCTTGTAACACAAGATATCTCAAAATCCTGACGTGATGGACCAATTCTGATGTCAGACTTGGCTTTAGAGGTTGACAATAAATAAGAATAGTCTAGTCACTTTTCATGACAAGAATACTTTTTAAATTATGTGTACCTGTGTTATTATTGATAAACAATAATAAATAGAGTATAATAAGTCAATTAAGTACTATGCAAAACGCGATGACACACGACAAAACAAAACTTTTCCATCCATGCATTGTTATTCCTAACTTTGGCATCTAATTGTCTATTTAAGATAAGAGCTTTATAAATATTAAAATAATATTTTTTGGCTGTATCAATATGATTTCATGATTTTTCACGAATAGATTCTCAGCATTCTCACCGTGACCTCCATCCATCTACTTCGTCACCTACTCATCTCGAATTGCGTCGAACACGCGATCACGTCAAATCGCTTCGAACTCACTTTCCTTACCTAACATCGATCGGTTCGTGTTTCGCGAATCGTAGCTGAATAATTTGATAGAATCAGATTACATCGATGGTTCGAATGGATGCGTCTAATGCGAGTTCTTTTCCTAGAAAGAAGTTTATTTCCAATGAGCGCTTTATTCAATCTGTAGCATTAATAATGTAAGTTATGTACTTTTTAATAAGTTTCAATATTTCACAATTTGAAGTAAGTATTACTTATTAATGGATTTGGTAAATGGAACATTATTAGTGAATAGGTTAGAGTATATTTTTTGAGAGAACGAATTTAAGTAGGTCAAATTGGTTTTTAATTAAACACTATTCCGACAATAATCAACAATGTGATATAATTCATGTATTTTCCAGACTACAATCATTTTCAAATTTCTAACGCGTAAGCTTGAATTCAATGGAAAAATAATCAGCGGGTCCGAACTTGTAAGCTTGCAAGTAAAGCAATCACTCGAACATCCATCCTAAGTGCATAATATATAAGGGCCAAACTGAATCACGCTAATGTTTCTTTACTTTAAAATATTTATCCAAGGAATTAGTGGGATTCTAAACTTTGTTAGAGTGACTCCTAAAATCGGGAGAGTCAGATTTGAAAATCCGAATTTAGAACGAGTGAGAGATAGATATAGACAGTGAGTGAGAGAGGGATAGAGAGAGGGAGAGAGAGAGATAGTGAAGTGAGAGGGGAAGCGCGGAGCGAGGGTTCGCTAGAAGCGTGCATTGGTCCTAATTAAATGGATAACGAGCGCCGGTTAAATCCGGCTCTTTCGGACGCTGTACCAGCAGATAGAGTGAAGTAATAGTTATTCGGAAGGCAGAGAGAAAGCCGAAAGAGAAAGGGAGGGAGGGAGGGGAGGGGAGGGGTGGAGAGGCGCCACGCCAAAAGCTACGGGCGCCATTATCGTTGCCGCAGGAAATCATAATCGAGAAATTGAAGAGCCGTCTAGGTCCGCAAAGCGCGCGCACGGAAAATCAAAGTTCCAGCGGTATTAAATGCTAATGAGAGTATAGCCCCCCTGTGGAGAGCGTATGTATATACTTATGGATTTACGGCATTAGCCGTTACGTCAATAAGGGAAATAGAAAAATTGTCTCGAGTGGCTGATGCGAGTTGGGATGAGTTATTGGATCGCGAAACTGGGAGTGACCATCGCTAACTTTTCATCGTCTGTTTATTTAAAATTTTAAGTAGTTTTAGAGCAGGTTTATGGCCACTCTCCTGTTCAAGAGGCTATTTTCAGAATAGAATCTCTATGCAATAAATGAAGCCGCATACGTATATTCAAGTATAGTTAGATGAAAATGCATTTGGATTGGGTATTCTAAGATAATTAATTACTACTTGTCATCCAGTCTATTATCTTCTGTGCGTTAATATTTCATTTTGCATCTAAATATATATGATTTAACCCACATTTATGAATGACATAAACAGAAATCGTAAGTTAACAGTGACGCATTAACTCTGTCATATATAGGAGAAATGAAGGGTGAAGGGTCGGCAGTACTGTGACGATTTATGATTTGCTGTTAGAGCAGACATTAGCTTTTGTGCCACTTATCTAAGAAAGGGGGGGAGGGGTTCGAAAAACGTTGAAAATTGTTCGAGGCGATTAACGGTTGGCCCATTGAGTAGTGGATCAATATGAATCTCAGAAGGAAAATGTAAACTAAAATATTTGATGCCAAATCTATATAATAGTATAATTCATTCGACATTTGGCTTTATTATAGAAATTGTCCCTTGAATTTTTTTATAGAAATATTAATTTACCGTATGCAATAATAGAACTACAGCACTGCATATGGGAGACTCATGCCTAATTTAAATAAAGATTGTTTAAGTTAAGGTTACTTTAACAGTAACGATAATGTGTTCGCTGTAACTGTAATATTGTATTTGCATTGTATTTATTGACCATTTGTAGAACGAACTTGTCGCCTTTACAAATCCTTACATGCAATACTCCTACAGAAGTAAATACAGTTACTTGCACATAGGCTGGTCTTAGACTTAAATTATCTTAAACTAAAAGAAAATTAAAAATAACTATTTATTTCTATATTTTATAATTTATATACTACCGTATAAACTTTGAAAACTTAATTGTAAATATTACATTAATGTATCACCACATAAACTATAAATACTCTAAACGATATATACTCAAACAGTATTGTTAAAGAACATATAACAAATATAAACTCGTGCAACATATACTATATTAAAATTTGTTTCTTTCATTAACATTTTGTAAGAGGACAAATGACTCGTTATACAAAAATTCGACAATAAATGCGCGTGCAGCGAGGATCAAGCGACGTAAGCGTCAGGGATCGCCGACACACGCATATACACTATTGCATACCTAATCTAATAAGTTGCACGCCTTAATTTCTTCATTGTTCCAGTCCAACGACCTTCATCGAGGGAAAGAAAAAGGCCAAGGAATAGGTATAGCACTTTCAACCCAATGAGAAAGTTGAGCACGTGCAGGTGGTTATCGGTACATTTCAGCCTTCGATTCTTCGAGCTATTCCGCGAGAGAAAGTCCGTCGAGGCTGGATTAAAGAACAGGCGGCCAATTTTTCCAAGACCTCCCACGTCGAATACAGAGAGAGAGAGAGAGAGCGAAAAAGCGAGTGGGAGCGAGAGGGAACGCGAGAGAAAGAGAGGGATGCTCGCCGGCTGAACTTTAAATTCTCGCTTCGCGACCCTTAATCCGCGGCTTAAAGGGCTTAGCCTCCACGAATAGCTCGTCAGAGCCCTTGGCTTGCGTGTTGAGAAAGAGAAGCGAGAGGCAGGAGTAGGTTTATTAGCACCCGGATTTCGAAATTCTTTTCATCGCGCGCCCGGGACAAGCGACGAGCTCATTCTCTCTCTCTCTCTCTCGCGCGCTCCTTCGCCGTTTACATAAGCGAGTTCCCCAGATTGCCTTTTTGATATGTAGATAAGGGGGTGGGGCCCTGACGCTGCTTTTACGCCGTTTACGCCCCCGTGCTTTTCTCGCGCGCCGGCGAGAAAACCTCCGCGCGTAGTCCTGGGCGCTGCGGAGCACAGCTCTTCACACCCTGTGCAGTGCCCTCCGACTCCACCCAACCACCCCACAACTGCTTTTAGCCACCTTCGCTGGCGCCTGTGTACGCGAGACGAGACGAGCCTGCCGACTTTTATACTCTGCTCGTTAAAGGTTTTGCGGATAATTTCGTTTTCGTAAGCCTTGGATTGTGTTCCTTTCGAGCACGCTGTGTTTTCTTATATCGGAATCGCCGAATCAGCTCGTCTGAGGCTTTCGACTCGTAGGAACTTGTTTATTACTTATGTTAATGGGATTATTGGAGGATGACAATGTTAACGTGAAGCGAGTTCACGTTATTTACAGTTATGCTTTCGGTGGACAGACTAAATACGTTGATATCTACCCACCGTATCGAATTATAAACTTATATTTGTACCTTTCTCCAGTGTACAAATAATCAGGTAAATTTAATTATACTTCATTGTATGTATGTGTGTGTACTTCTGCAACTGTGTAATAGAAGAGAGACTGAAAGTCTCACGAACAGCAAGTATTCGTGGTATGAATATTACAGATGGGAAACTTGCGCTTATAACATGCTTCCTACTCAGTAATAGGTAGTTAGATTATTGTAAATACGCAACATTCTCACATTACTTACAAAGTCGGTAATAAAGTAGTTTAATCGTGATCATGGACTTTTAATAGTAAAATGTATATGTGTAAATGACAATTCTTTCCTGACAATTCATATTTTTCTTTTCGATACATAATAAGTAATTGTGTAACATAATGACTAGTCATGCCGCCGAGGTATCGATTAGTCTTCTGAGATACTGCAAACTTTCTACATTAATTAAAATGAACGTACAATGCACACACATCTGATGTGCACTTATTAAATAAGTTTAAAGAAACAGCCTGCTTTTTATTACGATCGTATGTTGAGCGGTACGAGAATCACACGTGCTTATTCCCTTTTAAAGTTTTCTTTTCCTATATTTATACATACTCATTTATTTAATAAAAAAGTCTTAACAAATGTATCCATTAGTTCTAAATGTGAAAATCTTCTTACAATAATGAATCTGTATTTTTAACAATTGCGTCCTAAACGCAGTTCAGTGCGAACGTTATCGCGATACTAAAGTCTTTTCCGTCGTCTCTCTCTAGACTTGCAAGTGAACCATTAATCACAAAATTGAATAATGCGAGGCTGCAGTATAGGTGCAGATGGAACGGCTGCCCAAACCCTATATACCCTAATCCTAATCCTTTTTTCGATATTTCCGAATCGACCGGACGCAGTCGGCGCAGATGCGATTTCCTTCTGGAGGAAATCGCAAGTTAGCTCGCGGTAATCGTCCAGTGCCAGCAGCAGCCGTAAGCTATTCCAGCTCCGTGGTAATAGCGAGTGAGAGAGAGAGAGAGAGAGAGAGAGAGAGGAGAGCCGAAGTCGGGTGTGGGGAAAGAGAAACGAAGAAGGAGAATTATGGGGTGGAAGGCGAAGGCGGGCATGACCGGGGATATAAACAAATTACACGCGAATGGTTTCTTGGCGGTGATTAGCGGTAAACCTCGTTAGGAAAGTTTCGCCCCGGCCACTATTGCGCTCTCTCCGTCGGCGTCGGCGGCGCTTGGCTCGGGACGTCCCCGCAGCGCACGCGTGTACGTCGAAATGGCGCGGCGCGCTACGTTACGGAGGACGGGACCGCGGTTGCTCGACTTTTCCCGCTCCTTCTGCAACGTGTGTCTTACGTGCTTCGTCTTTGTCGCTGCTGCTATTTTTGCGAATCGAGTCCTTGCTACTTTCGACTGCGACGACGAGATCTTGCGTTGGCTGCGAATTGCTGGAACCTGCTTCTGGCTGTGACACGATCGGTTTATCGCAAATTAATATGTACGCGATTAGAGTTATAAGTAGAGTAAGCGCGTGGTTTCGTTAACTGCGATCCGTTCCATAATCAATTAAGTTGGTAATACCCACGTACTTTATAAAAATTGCTATAATAAAGTTGAGATAAAAGAATGAAACGTCTGATAATTCATAAATATATTGTATATTTATACAAATTTCATGGCGAGTAACAAATTTTGGATAAAAATACGCTCTTACACGTTAATAAATAAATTGAAGGACAAGAAAAGAGGATGCAAGAGAGAGCTCTTTAACATTAGAAAATTCGTCAGCCCCTTTAGTTTCCCCTTGGGAATTCCTTTACGCGATTTCGAGATTCAGTGTATGGACAAGTGCGTGTCGGGTAGCCGAACTATACTACCCCAAGTAAGAAAAGGAGGAACGAGTCGAAGGGGGGAAAAAGGCGCGCCGTAGTCGCTCTTTCTTTCCGTATATCTGGCAATAGTTCGTCGTTATTGGCTCGTTTCATCTCGTATAGAACCGTTCATTTACTTCTATTATCGCGGGTAAACAGATTTGCCGCCTCTCTGCCTATACTCCCATTGCTTCCCACTTCTCTACAAACTTGCTCCTCGCGCTGCAGTTTTTTTTTCCTCCTCTCTTATACATATAGACGCATCGGTATACAACGTCATAGTGTCTGGTTCGATCTTCGGCTCTCCCCTTGGTCGCGTGGATTCGCACACTGGACTAGCTTGCTCTCTGTCTCTCTCTCTCTCTCTCTCTCTTGGTTTCTGCTCTGCGAGGCAACGCAATTACGTGGGAAACTATCTGTTAGGCGATGGTTTCGTACAGGGAAGGTTCCAGGGTACGGTCTGTTGATTGGAGCTGGGCCATCTCGTGGTCTTGTTAGTGTATGTCCAGATTTTAAAATCGGAGATACTATACCGATTGTGCAAATTAGTTTTTCAATTATATCTAATCTATTGTACTTAATTTATTCTATTTTCGACATTTCTCATGCAAGTTTTCCTTAATTAATTTATGAATTTCAAACAATCTTCCAAAATCACAATGGCGTAGCCCATATAATGCCATTCCTAAAAATATATTAAGTTCATTAAATGTATAAGAGACCGGTAGTATTTTAAAAAATTCTTTTTGTTTTTAACACCGTTTCGGTGACTTTTCCCTTTCACCTTTATTATGTTCTCAAATGCCTGCAAACTGCCACGAATTTTTAACAGTTCAAAAAAAAAAGTGTTTTCCCATAAAGTACAATTCAACTAATCAACGACTGGAACTATTAAATTAAAAGGAAGAGAACTTTAAAAAAGAAAAACACGGAAATAGAGTAAAGTGAGTTGGTGCGAATTACGAATGGAGTTATATATTCGATTGGAGCGCAGAGCGTAGAATATGAAACATCGCCGGACGAGTTGATAGAGTGACGAGAGAATGAAAGGGGAAGGAGGTGGAAATGCGCTCACGCGAACTATATACCTATGGGTACGGGGTAATCATGCGACAGACAATTACACTGAGTCCCTCCGAGAGTCCAGTCGTTCGGGTGCGAGAGGCAAGAGGGAAACTGGCCAAAGGATTAAGAGACTCCCGGCTTCGTGGCGCGCGCGTCCGTCCGGCCAATTCCTTTGTCCCGTGGTTTTTCTTTTGTAGTTCGCGAATCTCCACATTCGCCACGTGTATATAGAGGGAAGCGCTTCCTCTTTTTTTTCTCTCTTTCTCTCTCTCTCGTGCGCTCTTTTTCTCCCATGCTTCCATTTGATCTCTGATTAAAATTGTCTACAGAAAAATTCTTGCTTTGTTTTTAGATTTTGGGAGCACAACACGATCCAACGACTCGAGCATTTCAAATAAATCCATTTTGTCAAACGACACTTATTGCTATTATTGTTCATTTAAAAGAAAATACTTTGAATTTTTTACAATAAAATAGTACCCAATATATAATAGTACTACTTTAACGCAGTAGTATTATAATCGCGTTTACTAACTAGTATCATTTGATAATTCTGATGTTATATTACATTAAAATTTACCATTTAACAGCAAATTTTAGAATATGTTTAACTATCAATCAATTGTTTTTTTATTGACGTTTATTAAATAGATAAATTATAACATCGTAAACCCGTACTGTAGGTTGCAAGAGAAATACTACTAATAATAATTCTGTACAATTTCCATTATATAAATATTTATGAACAGCGAAAAGAATTTCCTACAAGATTCTAATATTCTCAATAGGAAAAACCTGCAATCACTACTTCGTACAGGCAGGTATCCCAGCCAAACAATGAAGTTCGTTCAAAAAAGTCAGCGTTCGACTTGGCACGAATGAAGTGTGTGCTGCCGAGCGTTTAAACATCTACAGGGTAGCCGCAGGAACGGAGAATCCAAAATATATATACACGTACACAGTCGTACACGATGCAGCGATAGTATACGCGCGAGTCGGAATTAGAAGACGGATGAAAGCCGATTTTACGCGGTGGAATTAGGATGGTAGTAGCGGGTGCATGTCAAAGGGAGAGAGAAAGACAGAAAGAGAGAAAGAGAGAGTGAGAGTGAGAGAGAGAGAGAGAGAGCAGTGGTCGAAAGACGCGAAATTTCATCGGAAGCCATACTACGTGGACACACGCGTATACTCTCTCTCGGTCCCTCTCTCTCTCTGGTTCTCTCGGGGTGAGCGTAACGGAGCGTCGAGCGCGGATGAAAGAGAGGGAAAGCGAGACACTCGGTCCGAGTTTGCGAATTCCGAACCAAGGGGATTGCCGTATATTAAAGTACTTTTCGACTCGAGCACCGAGCACCGCTCTGCTCCGCTCTTTCTCGTCGGCCGCCGATGACTCTCGGCTTTTCTCTCTTTCTCTCTTTCCCTTGCCCATACGATTTCTCGCTGAGCGCCCTTTTCGCCGAGCGCCGCCTCTGCGCTTGCGAGCCTTATTCGTCGTCAGATTTCGCTGGACCAACAATTTGCGCCAACTCCGAACTTCAATATTTCGCATGTAGGTGTGGGCAGACTCGATGAGTTCTATCCAGGTATACCTTGTTTTTCCGCTGGACGTTGTCTCGTTATTTACAGGCCTCGATGACTAACGTTTTCTATCTTATATTATTCAGTTTTCGAGATTTATGTGCTCGCATTGTTCGTATTGTATCGTTGTTTGAATCGCGGGACCTGTTGCTCATCTTGCTGCTTCTTATTGCACATTTTCTCGCGTATAAAAAATCATGTGGGTTATTTATATCGAATTATAGTTGATTTGCATCTACTTGTAAAACTTGAAAAACTTTCTTTCATCTCGAGAAAGGAATTTATATAATAATAAAGAAGGTATACAGCACGGAATGGTCAGAAAGCGTAAAAATGAATAGCTGAAGGAATGGAGCGCAATAGCCTATCCAACGAATATAGAACAGAGACTCATCCTCGCACTCGTCCTCGAACTCGTCCTAAAAGAGCTGCACGCACATTTTCATTTCTTAGTAGCCCATCACAGACCCAGAGAGATCCCGTGCTGTCGAGTCTTCCAAGAGGATCTTACGAAGGCCGCGCGGCTGCCGAGGCAATATCGCGGCCAGCCTAGCACCGCCGCAACGCAAAAGTCGAAGCAATACTTGAAGTTGGCTATTACGCGAATGAACGACGAAATAAGCTTGTGCGGCTGTAAAGCTCGAGGGAGAAAGCACGAGATAGAGAGAAAGAGAGAGAGAGAGAGAGAGAGAGAGAGAGAGAGAGAGAGAAGTGGATAAGTAGTCGAGCGCCTGCGAGCTTTCGCGCGCTAGTATACGGTGCCACGGAGCTTCGCCCGGTGCGACCAAAATTCGTGCGCGGCCCGCTTTGATGAATGAGCCTTCGCATGAAACTGAAGTATATGGTATGGAGCCAGCTCTCTCTCTCTCTCTCTCTCTCTCTCTCTCTCTTACTCTCTCACTCCTGTCCCTCCCCCCGTAATATTCCTGCGGGTACCGTCTTTCCTTTTACCCAGAGCTCGACCTCGCACGGGAGCTTTTGGAATCGCTAATGACTAATGGCACCAAAAGGAGGCTCTCTCCTGCTCTCTTTGCTGTGTTAACCAACTGGTGCAGGCGGGCAACGCTTATTGCTCGCAACTTTCGAGATATCTGCGAATGTATATCTGAATACATATCTGCGAATATATATCTGCGAAGCTTCCGAGCTTTTTGGGGATTATTCCGTTCTTTGGCTTTGATTCGCGGGCGGAAGAGACGATTTTTGGGTCTCCACGTTTAAAAGGCTTTATCGACGATGTGCGCGAGACGTAAAGACACGAGCCGCATCAAATTCATAAATCCATTCGTATTCTTTCCCTTATATAGAATTAAAGATTTTTAACATCATTTTCACTTAGAGCGTGTAATAATCATTAGAAACGTTATTATTACAGGAGCACGCTTACCCGAACACTCTATCTGCACACCATACATCTTTAAAAATACTACACGTAACTTTTCCACACCAGAACTCCGTATATGTCCGGAAGCTAACGACATAATTATATTTTAACACATTGTCGCGAAGAGGCGGGCGCAAGAACGAGCGTCAATCTAATAATTGACAGTGGAAATGACGTTTAGATTCTCGGGTGGCGCGCGTGTAGTGCGCGCCAGGGGTGGATATATCTTTTCTCTCTATCTCACACCCCCGCCACGTCGAACCATAACGTCCATTTCCTATACGTGGAGGTTAAAGTTTATCGCAGCCGACGTGAGCGAGAGCGCCAAGGGTTGACCCGATCTAGGTGTTTCGCCTCGATATTTTTCTCGGGGGGGTCCGTATACGTCTTGGTCGTCGTCGCACGCGTCATAGGGGGACGGAGGGGAGGAGAACGAAAAAAGATAGAAAAGCTTAGGACATGGAAGGAATGATCCGAGAGTAGAGGAGGAGGAGAGAAGGAAAAAAAAGGAAGAAGTGGACCGGCTAAAGCACGCTGTCATTCTTGTCAGGAATCCAATGAAGTGTGCCGGCATCCATTAGCTCCTCCATCCCTCGACAAATAATAAAAGTGCCATTAGGGGCTTTAATCAATTTCACATGGCGTCGAGCATTGATTTATTAATAAACGTCAGTTTTTACATTCATTACCATAATATCTTTTAAATCTCGCGGCGAGCCATGATTGTTTGAATTATGGAGGAGTCTACGCACCTGCGGAATTTCAATGGGAATATCCTTATTAATTCATCCTAATGGATTAATGATATCATTATGAATTCGAGATGTTTACGATATTTTACGTTTTTCGTACTTTTATACCAACTTAAGCCAATAGCATTAATATTACAAAAAAAACTGAATCTTATCATTACCGACTAAGCGACAAGTGTCTTTCGAATCAAACTCACAGATGATGCATAGAGATGCATCTAATAGTTTGATATATCATCAGTCTCACTTTCAAAATGTAAATCTTGTTTGAAAGCGACCCTTTCCGTGATTTTGCAGCTGCTGCACAAGCTCCGATAAACGTATTTGTTACCACACACCTTTAGGCAATGACATACAATATGCCTTCCAAAAAATCGTACATAATAAGCTTCAATAGGATAACTCTCGAGCGATCCCCTTTGCACATAAATCAAGTTACACACTCCACGATTGTCTGATCAAACGATAAAGCTATAAACTCCACTGGCAGGCTTAGATCGACATTGCGCTTCATCCGCTTTAACGCGCGCGCGCGCGCGCATCCTCCTCTATATCGTCTGTATAATCTGTAAAGCTACGCTGCAGTTCGGATTAATCCTTCATCTCTCTGGCGCTCGCCGACAAAAAAGAAAAAAGAAAAAAGAAAGCAAAACCCGAATGGGAGAAATAGAGCGAGAAGAGCATTCGAATCGTTCGCGATCTGGAACGAAAATAATTGCTCCATGATTCTCCGTCTTCCAGATTCCCCGAGTCTTTATCTCACCGTTTGTCCCTGCCCTCAGCTCTCTCTCTCTCTCTTTTTTTCCTCCTTCCATCTTCGCTATGCGCTCCAGCGTTGGACCGACCGACAGGGGCATAAATCTCGGAGAGCAAGAGCAAGAGAATGAGAGTGAGAGAGTGAGAGAGAGAGAGATCGCCGCCGAAAATAAGATAAAGTCGGTGGATAAGGGTGTGCTGCGCTGCTTGCGCCCGAGGGTAGGGGTTGGGGTGAGAGAAGGAGAAAAAAAAAATAGGATGAGGGGCGAGCGCTGCAGCAAGGGAAAAAAGGAGAAAAAGGCAAATTCCCGAATAAACACATCCGCGCCTCTTTATGGCGGCACTTTGGCTATAGAGAGAGAGAGGGAGAGAGAGAGAAAGAGAGACGGATGCGAGTCTGTGTACCGTGCGCATTATTAACTCAACCACCGGAAAATGTCAACGGCACCGTTACTCTCTTATCTGCCGAGCGCGATCGTCTTTCTTTATTTTAACGCCGCAGCATAGCCTCCTGTCCCCCTCCCGCCAGTCGAGCCGCAGTTTCGTTTGCCTCCGCGCCTATTTTTCATGGTCTCTTTTTCTTTGAAGCCGGAGATCGCGCTTTTTTTTTACCTCGCCCGCGCTTCCCTTTGCCCTTTCCCCCTTTTTTTTCTCCTCTTTTTGCGGAAAGTGTTGGCTTCCGTCAGCCGCAGCTTATTGACTTATTCAAACGGTTTTGCCTGCGCTTGGAGATTTGTGGCTTTCCAGCTGCGTGAAGTACGATTCTACATTGGGTTTTCTGGTACAGCTGCTATTTTTTTTTTTTTTTTTTTTTGTATTCTTGTAGACGTATTTCAATATCAACTCATCTTTATATTCATTGTCCACATTATCATATTTATATAGAGATAAATATTTATTTATGGTCAAAATAAATATTTTTCTACAACGATTGTAATTTTCAAATGCCAATTCTAAATTAATTTTTTGTTAAAATTACCGTAACTGAAATGTACTAATTAAAAAAATAATCTGACAAACATTGTCAAACAATCTTAACAACTATATTTTAATTCTTGATATTCTGTACTCGCTGATAAAGCATCACGTGGACAATTTCTTCCCTTGCAATGCTAGGCCGCGTAACTCGTGACTGCAAAAAAAAAGCCAGAACGAGGCAATTCTCATATCTCGAAAAAACCCTTTTCCTTAGCTATAAGAAAACCAGGAGTTATCGTTACAGGGGAAAGTGCGTCGCTGGCGTCTCCTCGCAAGCGTCAGCGGGCCAAGCAGGACCCCAGCATTCTGTAAGTAGGGAGTGAGAGAAATAAAGGAAGGTGGTGGAAGCGAAGGGAAGGGTGGAAACGAGGCGAAAGGAGAGAAAACGAGTCTCTCTCTCTCTCTCTCTGCAATATAGATGGAAGAGAGAGAGAGAGAGAGAGAGAGAGAGAACGAGAGAGACGGATAGAGGGGACTGAAGTCTGAAAGATAAGGTGCCCCTCTCCACCTCCTAGATTATGGAATGGCACTTTAATTACACTAATGGGAGAACCAAATGTTAATTACAATTCGAAGTCTAAAAGAGAGGCGATTCGCCGCGGCAGCAAGAGCGAGACCTATAGTAGAGAGAGAGAGAGAGAGAGAGAGAGAGAGAGAGAGACGGATGTATAAACGCCGAATGGCAAGAGAGACGAAGATGCTGAATTAGAGAGAGAGAGGGGGGATGAGATTTGCCGAGAGAGCGTTAGGGGTTCCTTTCGGGATTAGTAATATTTAATTAAAAATGCCCTTCTTGATTAGTCGTGAAAAGCGCGGCTTTTTTGCCTTCGTATCGCGTAATAGATCCAATTTTCGTGAAAATGAAGAGAGAACGAGAGCCTCTTGTGTGCAGTTTTGCTTGCTATTTCGTATGAATTCTCTTATTACTGCGATTTCACCTGCTTGTGTGCAATCATCGGTATACGGTAAAGGACCATGGATTGTATATCTATGTACCACGAATTTTCAACATTTTACCTAAAGCTAAAATTAACTTCTCATATCAATAGGTATATCCTTATTTTCAATTGGTTTGCATTGAAAAAGTCGGTAACTGACTGGATTAAATAGAGAACAAATAATCCGAACGATTGTTGTCTACACTACTTTTGTTACAGCTTCAATTTTAAGACTGTCTAAAAAGTATTAATTCAGAAAAAAGTATTTATAAACAAATACAACGAAGCTCCTTGAATTAGACAATTGTTCTCCTCATATACAGTACGAAGTACAGTTTTATTGAGCAACTGGATGGCAACGATGAATAATTAGCGTGTCAGAGAGCGAGAGAGGGAGAGAGCGAGAGAGGCGAAACAGCCATAGCCGCGAGCAATGAAAAATGCATCCGCTAATTGCGGGAGTAACGGCTCGCTTTATTTTATAGGCCAGCACCGAGGCATCGAGTGGTCCGCTTGTAGGGCACACACGCGCACCTGCACGAGGGCGCGCAACCGAGGCTGGCGTATAAAACCGAGAGAATTAGCCGGGACGAGAGTTGATAAATTATGTGAGCGGCCAGGACGTAAAGATTATGATTTGAGTATCCGTCGGCTTAACGCGGGACTTTCCTACGAAGAAGGGGGTATGGACATTATATCGGCAGAGCTTGGGAGTGAGATCCACTTGTCGGGGATCGAGGCGCGAGTACCTATACATATATACATGCGCCATAGGTATCTCCGTGCCGCGGCGGCGGTGTGTAAACAAGCCATAAATGTTTTATTGCCTCTCGTGTGGTACACCGCCGCGCACAGCGTGCAGGGGCGCAGAGTCGCTTCTCTGATGCCTCTCTCTCCTCCATTACATATATATATATATATATATACATACACATATATACGGATACACGCGTACACAATCGCACGCACTGTCTGACGTTATGTAGGTCCTGTGGAAAATCGCGTCGAGGGAGATATATATATATATACATATAGAGATGAGTGCTTTAAAGAGGAGAGAGAGAGGAAAAAAGACGCATAGGAAGAAGGAAAAAGAACAAAGGAGAGACAGATTTAGGGGGAAGCCGCTGGCGGGAGCGGAATCGCTCGTGCGTGCTTTACGCGGCGGATAATTCTTCGCGGGGCGTTTTTATTGTTTTTACGGGGATATATCCCCGCGGAAGCTTGTATATATATATATATATACAGCGGATGAGGATGAGAGTGTGCACGCCCACGGAATGCGATCTTAAGTGGCTCGACATGTGATCTGCGGCTGCGGGGGGCGGGATAACGGAAATGGCATAAATATGCCAGCGCTCTTGAGCGAGCGCATTAAAATTATTGCCTGCTAATCGATTTATTTTGCTTGCTCCGGCTAGACCAGATATATAGTCAGTATCGATCGGCCAACGCGGTTGTTTTCACGAATTACAGCACATACGCACATATTTTGAAATGAAAAATTACCCTTCTGCCTTTTCGAGTAAGTACTTTACCAGTCTTATTTTTCAAATGTTTCGATATCGATTCTCAACAAATAATGTATTTTATTTAGAGCTCAGAGGGAATCGATGCATTTCTCGATGCAATTCTCGTAACATCCCCTCACTAAATTTCAAGTTGAAGACAAAAGTATAGTAGAATCGTCGCTGATAAAAAAAAAAGGAAGGCGAATAATATATGCAAAGCGAAAATACGCGCCTTGTGCTCGGTTTCAATTTAAGTTACGCCGAAGCCGTGTCGGCATTACAATGGGTGTGTGCAAAAACACGCATGGCAAAGCGCCTTTCGCTCGTGCGCCACGTCGTTTTCTGATCTCCGCGTATAGGAGACGCCTCGCTGTCAGTGGTGTAGGTTTCGGGTGAGACAAAAACCGGGCCTACACACAGAGACGGCAAGGGACGTTGCCTGCGGACACAAGCGAGACGAGCCGCCGGTTAGCCGGACCGGCCGACGACGACGACGACGACTAAAAATCAGCAAGTCTGATGAACTCAAGGAGGAAAGGGAGCGAGATGCTGCTGTTGCTGCTGCTGCTGCTTTTCACCCTCTCCTTGTCAGTGGACAAAGTAGATAGTGAACGTATCGGTTAGGCCGCTACGTTTTCACGGACAAATGTCCTCTCTCTCTCCCTCTCTCTATCTCTCTACCGACACTTTGAAGCTCTCGGTATACTGATAAAATTGTAATCGCAGGAGCTTTTGAGCCAAGGCTGGGTTTATGTAAAGCGCCGAATCTGTGTACCATGTGAAAAGTTGCTGGTTCTTCTAATTCGATGCTGCTGCTTTTTGTCGAAGCTATACTTTGTGCGATGGAGAGCACATATTGTTGAAATGGAATGATCTTGTTCTCTTAATCGCCGTTTGATGATTGAAATAAGTGCACAGCTGTACAAAGACGAGGAGAAGGATCAATCAATTGTATTCTATGCTTAATCAGATCGATATAGAAAGACCCTGATGATTTTCAATCGAGTTTTTTAAAACCTTTCCTTCGAATTATCAATCACTTCCAAGAAACGTCGCTGGACCACTTAGCAATCGTATCAGTGCGATATCGTACAGGCTCGCGAATCGAGGCGTGGAAAATTCCAGAGACGCGCCGAGAAACGAGGCGGCAAATGGAATTGCGCGCGCCAAGGAAATATGTTATGGCCGAGAAATGGCGATGGTTGCGGGGTCGGTCGGTCGGTCGGTTGCAGCGCAGTGCGTCGGAATTTCATACATCGGATACAGCTGAATTACTGCTCTCTGTGGCTTCGATCGGATTTAGGAAAATCGAAGAGGGCCGAGGCTCTCGAGATTCGCGCGCACTGGAGAGCAAAGGCGTCGCGCGTGGGACGGGGAGGAGGCGGAAGGAGAGACGACGAGGAGAAGGACGAGGTGGAGGAGGTAAAGGGGGAGGGGGACCGGGGTGATTGATTTTGCATACGACACGGATTGGACAGCTTTGAGAAATTGAACTGGCTCTCTACTCTCTCTTCTCTCTCTCTCTCTCTCTTTCTCTCTTCGGGCTGGCTCTTGCCTTCCAGTATCTTTCTCCATCTCGCGACGCGGCTCGCTTGGCTTTTGTCGCACTATATATACTTTACCTCGCGCTCGGACGCGGAAAGAGCCAACGAGATGGGAAAGACGTCTGTGTCTGTGTCTCTCTCTCTCTCTCTCTCTAGTTATATGTATACGGTATATGTATATATACAGGTTTGACGTCTCGAGCGGTATAAAACTCTCTCTCTCTGTCTCTCTTTCTTGCTCCTTTTTAGATATTGAAGGGGATTGGCCCGACGTCGAACGATTTGCACGAGGCCGCCGTCCAGGCGTATTTATGACTTCCGCTAGCACACATTTCACACTCGACGTTTTTTCTTCCTTTGCTATACTCTCACTCTCCCAACGGCCGCGCGCTATATCTCGACGTACCGCTCCGGCGCGTTTCTCGCTTTTCTTTCCAAGTGTTTATTAACGTAAGTGGCTTATGTCGCGATGCTGCTGCTGAATTCGTTTGATAGATTTATGCCTCTCTCTGTTCGCCGATTGATTTATTCATTTCCAGGGTAAAAATGATCATTATGACCATTCTCTGTTTTTGTTGAAATCTGTCGTTATATTTATTAAGTCAGCCTTACGTCCGAAAATGTGCCTTTGACAATAAGCGGACTTTGACAATAACATGGGAAATTGGAAAGTGCCATGACTGCATTTAAAAAGCGTGCTTAATCCTTATATGATATGGAATTAGATAGCCAATCCTTTAAACCTCAAATCCCGCAAAAATTTAATAAAATGACTGATTCATCAGGGTCCTTACCCGAAATCCTCGATTTAATCGAAATAAGAAAACTTCCATCCTAGATGAGACCAAAGGCTTCAGCTATACATATATATAGGGTAGATACACACAAGTCTCGCAACCCCATCCCTGCCCTCATCCGCATCTATTTTCATTTCCTTCTTTTCCGCAGAGAACGAAATCCCCCCTGCCGATGGCTCCCCCTCCATCGAGATCAAACCCTTTTTGATTTCTATTCCGGTCGTCGAGCCTCGATAAGCGCAGGAGGAGAGCGCCGCGCGCGACTTCGTCGGTATCCCGATCACGCGTTGAGGGGCACACACGGGCGGCGCGTCTATCCCCTTTAATACCTTCAAACGAACTCGGACGAGCGAAAGCCTCTCCTTTCACGGCTGCAAAATAAAGGGCTGACATGTGAACGCGCGTCTTTGCGCGCGAGAGAGGGATGGAGAGAGACGAGCACACGGAGAATAAAGAAAGGAGGGAGTGAGAGAGAGAGAGAGAGAGAGAGAGAGAGGGTGGAGATAGAGAGAAGAGAAGAGGAGGAGGAGGAGGAGGAAGGGGGTGTGGGTGAAGGCGCGCCACCAGCATGAGGGATGACTGAGCGAGTCGGTTAAACGGGCGTCTTCTTTCATAAATTTCGTGCGGGGCCTGCGCCGGGGATAAAGGTTTAGAATAAATCGTTCGGCCCGTTATCCACTCCGACGTCGAGGAGCGAGAGAGAGAGAGATAGAGAGAGAGATAGTGCGCTATGCGTGTGTCTGCGTGGTGTAAGCGCACGAGCGCCCAGACGATGGAGAGCTTTATATAGGTGTACGCGATGGCTCCTTTCAAAATATCATTCATTTTCGTACTTTCAGTATAGGATGTTTTGAAGCTATATAACGACGCGTTCGGCTTTGCGATGCTGAGATTTAGTTTGTTTTTATCAAAACAATTTGAAGATTCTATTGCAATTGATGAGATCAGAATACATATTATGAAGGAGTTGCCCGTCCTTTGTTTTTATCAAGTATAATGTTTTTACAAGAGAAAACATTTGTTAGTAATATGCTCAATGTAATTCAATGGAAGCTCTAAGAAGAGTATTCTTATTTTCTAATATATATATACATGTAAGAAATGAGCAAAATAAAAATAAATGTTTTATCAGATTTATTGTTTATACTGTTTCAGTTTACACCAACGAATACGAGTCAAACTCCTGCTTTCAATTATTTATCATCGATTTCAAAATACGTCGTCAGTTTCCATCTACGTAACAAAGGTAACAATCTAAATATATTTTCATCTTAATTTGTTTATCGAAAAGCGTACTTTATATCGAAGGCTATATTACTATATTACAGTCATCGTATTGCCTCGAATTTTTAAATTTTACAGAGAACACGCAATACCCATTACGCACTTTTCTTTTTTATTATCAAAATTATATAACTCTAGAGTTTGGAATTAATATTTTTTTGTGACACCTCCATGTCGACTGGTTTTTCTTGCGCTGTACTCTTACTCCTTCAGCGATTAGCATACGATACATTAGTTACCTGCAGCGGCAGTCGAGCCGGCACGAGGTGTAGAGCGTGTATAATGATGTCACGCATCAACCTCAACCCGAATTCACATAAATATTCTAATAACTTTGGAAACTAATATGATTGCATTCGGCTGAAATAATGCTGTGTCTCGTGGAACTTGGCATGTTTACAGAATACGCAATGCCCTAAATTACTTGTTTAACGAATTTTTGAGAAACTCATTTAAATCACTATCAATTATATATTTCATTCGATTAATATTATTATTAATATTAATATTAATTCTAGTTATGTTTCTTAAACTGTACAGATTAGACATTTATGTTTCTTAAACTGTTCAGCTTTGCGGCGAAATTGTAGACGAAAATTTCATGTATAAACTCATTACTTCGAATATGTTTGCATTAAAGAATTCACGTAAAATGTGTTTCTTCGATCCATAACCAGTTAAAAAAGCAGATCGTAATTATATACAAATGAACAATCGAAGGAGCAAAGTCCAGCGCTATTCCGTACAGCTCCTTGCATACGGAATCGAGTGTGTACACATAGCCATAGGTCGCCTCTAGGAAACAAAAGGCCGACGTTTCAATTAGGGGCCCTTATTAGTTAGCAATAATAGGGAGGCGAGCTGCTAGCCAGGGCTTGGCTTATACCTCGTCCCATCGCTCCTCTCCTCTCTCTCTCTCTCTCTCTCTCTCTCTCACTCTCGAGGCAAAGAGCGACGACCTAGAAGCTAGAAGCATTCTGGGGAGGGCTTTTCGCCAGTGCTTAGCGCGCCGCGGCTCCTCGCGTTATAAGGTCCATTCGATGGGTATGCAGCAGTAGTAGTGGTGGTAGAAGGGTTACGCGCGGCTTGTTTGCGCTGGTCCGCCAAGCTCTTACGATATTAAGGGCTGACTGTGCTCAGCTCTCTCTCTCTCTCTCGCTCTCGCTCTCGCTCTCAAACTCCTTTCCAAACAGAGCGCTTATGCGCAGCGCGGCGCGGAGCAGCCTCTCTCTTTCAGCAAGGCGCGAGGAGTATAGACCCCCTGGACCGCGCGTGTCTCACTATACACAGCAGCGGGGACCTGCGACCTGTGTCGCTCGTTAGGTCGATTGATTTTCTCGAGAGCTTCCGAGGCGTCCCTCCGTACACACTCACACACACACATATATATATGGAGGACAACCGCATCCTGTTACGGGAGAGTGAGAGAGAGAGAGAGGTTGTAAACGGGGGCTGCCGGTGGTGGATGTTGCCTCGCGCGCGCACGGGGCTGCTGCTGCTGCTGGTGCTCGGTGAGCTGAAGTTCGCTTATGGGAAGCAGCGCTGCAGCGGCAGCAGCGGCTATATATATATACAGGCGAACGCGCACCGGATGCTTACCGAGCATTACAGCGATATATACTGGCCAGAGGAGCGCCAGAGCGAGGGCTAAGAAGCCGTTTTACGAGCGGACATTATCGTGCCTGTGCCACCCCTTCCCCCACTCCGCTCCCATTCCTACTCCTCCTTCCACCGGCTGCCCTGCCGAGTTTCTTCCTTGCTACTTTTCTCGAAGTTACCTTATTACGCAGCTTCGAGGCTGTAAAAGCCGCCTTTTGCCTTTTTACGCTGCCTCTATCTCTATCCCTCTCTCACTCTCTCTCTCTCTCTTGGTTGCGGCTGGGAGGGGGCGAACATTAATTTAGCGATGTCGAATGCAATTAAAGTTTATACACGCACGCCTGCCTTGATACGGAGACAGAGGTTTTTTTTTCTGGCTTTTTTTTTGCATTACATCGACGAAGCTCGGGGTGGTTCGAAGCGGAGATTTTAAGTCCAGGTACATCTTCGTTCTTTTCGAGATACTGGAGCTACGTAATATTTATGGTTACTTTGTTAAATTAATTTTTGTAAAGAAGTATTGAATTCTTGAATGATCGTCTGACCACAATTGGCTCAATCTACTGTAAAATGTATTTGTCGATATTCTAGATTTGGGTTAATTTATTCCTTTGAAAAATGTAGCTAATTGTGCAGAACGTTGATAAAGGAAATCTCGCTTATATTTCATATCTGAGCGAACTTTTTGCGCCGTTATAAAAGACTTTCTCGAAAACAGAGAGTAAAAGACATCGCGACAGAGTATAAGCAGCAGCAAACAACCGCCTCGAACAAAACCTTATCACTAGCGATGCGCTTTTCTCCGCTGGCATATCTCGTTGGGCCACGACAAAAGCCTCCTTACACAGCCATTCACCGGTCCCTCTGACTCTCTCTCTCTCTTTCTCTGCATCATATCACGTCTGTATATATATATAGCGCGAATTTCACAGATTGTCCGGAGCGGCGCAAAACCAAGTCGTCGGCAGGGAGAAAGGGAGACGGTGCGCGCGTTTCTGCCACGCGCGCACACACAGCCATGCACAGCCATACACACGCACATAGACACATAGGTAGACGGGAGGCGAGCAGCGTGCGACATCTTGTATTGTCAGATACCAGCAACGCGACAAATTCATAATTGCGTTAATGCGGGCCTCCCTCGCGTCGCGGCACCGCACGCACCGCAAGACGCCTCCGCGCCAGACTTGCGGCTAGAGGACCTCATCCTCTCTCTCTCTCTCTCTCTCTCTTGCTCTCTCTTGCTCTGCCTTCTGTTTCTTCGAAGGAGGAGAGGAGAGAGAGAGAGAAAGTCGGCTCGTTAATCTTCGTGGGATTAATTCGGGACGAAGTATTGTGTGCCTCCTTGCTTGCTCACGGCCGATGATTATTAATTAAATTGGGCTACACGCAGTCGCGCGATCTTATTGAGGTTGCTGTTCACTTTTGCGAGAGCTCCGCGAGACTGACGCGCTGATTATATGTAGCGCTAGACGGCGGAGGTGAGTATTCTATCGAACTTTTGGGGAGGCGTGAATTTGGATGGTTATCCAAGGATATAGGCTATATTGATGAATGATTTTAAAGAAAATGCGCGTCAACTAGCGATAATGAGTTTTTAACGATGGCTGGATAAATGATTGTATTAAAATTTTAAGGAATTTGAAAAATTGTACAATGATGGTTATATAGAAATTCGTTCAATAAGATATTTATAGATTAATATATATAAATGGAGGGTAGGTAATATTGTCATTAAAGTTTTCGATAATGGACACTAATAGCTGTTTAAAACTGAAACATCTAATACTAATTTGATATCGAGTGGAATGGAAACACAAGTCATTGACAAGATGAGCTTTGAAATAATTTGGCTTATATGAGAGACTGAAATCTGTTATGTATATAACTCTATTGAATTCCAAGCAATAAGCGACGACTCGTGTGAAAGCGCGCACATGTTTTCCGAGAGTTTACATATACATATACAGAAAGCGCTCAAAAAAGCACATCCAGATAATAGAGCCATTAAATCGAGCAGCTTCCCATAGGCAGCGAATTACACACACGCTTGCGCGCGCTTACCCCTTAATTATCATAAACGTCGACGAGGAGGGCAGGAAGATTGGAGGTTATACGCACCCCGGCGATAAGAGAGACAGAGGTAGGCGGGAGTGGAGGGGGATAAAATGGAAACGAGATAAAATTTCGCAATGAAGGCATGAACGCGTGTGAGAAAGATAGAGTGAGAGCAGTAGAGGCGAACGCGCGCGAACGAGCCGAAATAAAACAGTGATATCGAGGCATTTCACGCACGAGCGAGAACGTTTAGCAAATTCAACGTGCGTGCCGACAGACTCTTTCTCTCTCTCTCTCTCTGGCTCTTGTGTCTCTCCCTCGAACTGGTTATCCGGTTCTCCGTTACTCTCTCTCTCTCTCTCTCTTGCAGAGCAGAGCACAGTGTGTTCAGAGCCGCAGGGGCCGCCGCTCGCGCGCGGGTTGAAAAATACTCTTCTCGCTGACACCTGTAGCTTCGGCCTCCCCCCGATTCTACATACGTATACGCTGCTCCCTCTCTCTCTCTCTCTCTCTCACTCTCTACCTCTCTACCTCTCTCTATCTCTCGAACGTGCAGTGAGAGCGAAAAAAAGATGCGAAATCGGCTCTCTTCCTCTCTCTCGCGTGGCCTCCACCTTTTTCCGCCCTACCCGCGTACGAGAGAGAGAGAGAGAGAGTCAGGTTTTATCGTCGATAAATATCAATGGGATGGAGAGAGAGAGAAAAATGACAGGAGGTTTATTATTGAATTGGCTCCGCGTGTGCGTGCGTGTGGCGATGACAGTGCGTATATGCTGTCAGGTTCGTTACGAATGAAGCCGTCATTGGCCTCGTTTACCCCAATTCACGACGTCGACGACACACACGAGTGCGCAGCTATTTTTCGCCGAGGCCAAAAAGGTATATGGTGGTGAGCGGAAATAGCGTAGCGATGTAATGAATCGCGCGGGTCGCCACCGCCGCCGCCGCAGCTAGAGGCAAATTTATTCGGGCAATTTATCACGTCGACGCGCGCTGTATCATGATAAACGAGTCGATGCCTATCCCGCGCGAGGAATTGATATTTTCGTTTTATTCGCGCGCGGGCGCGAGTCGAGAGAGAGAGAGAGCGTGGATCGTTTATTTTATTGCGCTGAAATTTATTCGGGACATGAGTGGATTTTAATAGGTTTCGGATTGGACGGTGATGCGGTGAGGATTCGTTTGTTAATTTATTAATTGAAGATGGTGTTTCTTGAAAAGATATAGATCATCTGTACTATATTGTACAGTTAAAATAAAACATAAGAAATGAGGAGAGTATTTCGCAGATGTAATCCGTTTGTTTTAGCTGTAAAATATAAAAGTTTCAATCGTAATTAGAATTGAATTAAGGATCGTGAGTATACTTATTGAATAATTCATACTTTATTACAAATAATAGTCGCATTACATTGGCATTCACATAATCAATTTGATCTCCATAACTCAAGCGAAATACCCGGGATTGACATTAGAGTGCAATGAAAATCTTAATACCGAAAAAAGTAACCCCTAACTTTATCCATCCCTCCGGTGCATATTATACGCTCATCAAATAGTAAAATTTCCTATCAAACGCATTCCTCCCTCGAGCGGCATAAAAAAGGCGAAGAATAAGCGCTCGTAAAAAAAAATCGAATAACCATCGCGTGGACCTTGATTTTCGCGTTATTCCATCCCCTCTGAGCAGCGCGCAAACAAAAAAGAAGAGCTCGAGAGCATAGGAATGGAGGAGACGAAAGCGAATGAAGAGCTCCGCGCGTTAATTCACCGAGGACAATACGACCGGAATTAATAGCAGTCCTCAAAACTGAATTGTAGACATTCTTTACCCAGTAAGTATATTTGAAACATTGTTTGCATAAAGAAGAGTAGATGGACTGTTTTTCCAAAAAGTATGGTAGCACCTTTAACTTTAAAAGTTTTAATATTGCAATAGAAAATTTGATAATGCTAAAGATTAATTATATATATTATCGATATTCGTTGATATTTAATTTAAAAATAATTATATCCTTCGTTTATGCATGTTATAAAATTATTCCTGACGACGGAAACGCACTCTGTCACCGTAAAAATCGTCTCGATATCGCCACAAAATTAATACGTATATGCACGAGTCATTGACATTTTCGAGTTTCCATTCCCAACCTGTCCGTCGCTCCTATATCGACAGCGAGTCAAAAGACGGCGCAGTTCTCTCCACAAACCCGGGAAAAATACGAAACGATCGTCCGAGAGTCGTTATACGTGGAGAAAAGGGACTCTTGCAGCTGAGGAGCGCTCCATCGCGGCTGAGGCGTGTGCACACCGGTCGAAAGTACATCGCTGCGGCGGCGGCGGCGCTCGTTCACAGGCTCCACAAGTGGCGGACTTTACGGGACTTAAGATTAATCCTCATAATTACCCTCGGCTCGTAGTCCTTCTCCGATTTCGTTTTTGCCGTCGCTGCCGCCACCGCCTCCGACGCTATCCCGTAGGCCTTTTCACCTCTTCGCCGTTTACAAGCTCGCGCGCGCGATTCATCGAGAGACGCGGGGGAGCCAGAGGGAAGAAGAAGCGTCAGGGGGTACAGCCCCAAGAGCTCGCTCGACCATAAAGATATTTATCAGACCGGTATAACCCTGGTCATCCTTTACTCTATGGGGCCGCCGCACTCGCTAAAAGTGTGCGTCTCTGTGTGTGTGAGTGAGAGAGAGAGAAGGAATAGTCGTCCCCCCTATGGCGAAGTAGAGGAGGAAGACGCGCGGCTGGACGAAAAATCAATTACACGTGATTGTGTTTTATGCGAGTGAGAGAGAGAGAGAGAGCTGCTGCTGCAGCACTGGTTTAACGCGATTAACGCCCCGTTAGAGTGGAATGATTTTTTGCCGCCTCGTGCAGGGCTACCAGCTCGCTACATGCCGTGTCTTTTTCCGAAAATTTATGGGGGAGAGGGAGAGAACGAGAGCGAGAGAAGAGCAGAGCGCGAGATACCCAGGGATGGAGAAATTGCTTTCAAGTGATTTTCGACACCTTGCCGAAAGACAAGTGCACGAGGGTTGGCTTTTTTGGATGGGGAATTTATTGCGATGGGGATATAGAAGGGATGTGTAGCACACTAGCAGTTTTTCGAGAACGCTGGTCGTGCGAGAAGAAATTAACGAAGGCTTCTAGACTATCGCAGTGGGCGAAAAACTATACACCACTATATAAGTTCAATGACAATTTAAATGCATTGAAACGATTCAAAGCTCGTAACAGTAGCTGCATAACGTTTAGCCATAAATGTGTGAACATATGAAATGAAGAAAAGTGCGATGTATAGGCAAGTAAAAAAAAAAACCTGCGTATCATCGTTGGCTTAAATTGAAAGCACCCAAAGTCAGCAGCCACCACCACCGACAGAGCAACGACTCGACGCAGCACAATAACAATCGATATCTTAATTAGCCGAGCGAAAGCGAGACTCTCGGCGCATCGGAGCCCAGGCCTTCGAGCGATAGGATAAGCTTTCTCTCTCTCGCTCTCCCCTTTTCTCGCAGCTCACAATACACCACTCCCTCTCTCTCTCTCTCGCGTTTTCCGATCAGGCCGCGTCGAAGTGCAGGGAGCGAGAGAGAGAGAGAGAGAGGCCGCAAGCCCGAGAGAAAGAGAGAGAAAGGGGGGCGGGGGGGATCGGACACCGGACCGGAAACGCGCGCGAGTCTGGCGCAAGCCCTCCGGACCGCGACGTCCCACCGGAAGCGCTATTCACGCGGGCGCATCGTCGTCGTAGTCGTCGTCGTCGACGCCACTGATACGGCCGCTGAATAAACAATGCCTCTCTCGCTGAACTCCCGGCCCCTCCCCCCCAGCTCACTCCCTCTCTATCCCTGCCGAAAAAAAAGGAAAGAGCAGCTGAAAAAAAGAGGGAGAGGACAAAAAATTTCGACGGACGTGGACCACCACCGCCACCATCAACCCTCTGCCACCCTTTTGTCCTTGCCGTATAGCGCTCGAGAGTTTGCTTACATTGAATTTCGTCTTTCACTATGTTTATATATACATATATGTATGTGTGGGTGGGTGTGTGTGTGTATTAGGTTCGGGCAGAGCGGAGTTTTGGACGGAAATTCGTTTCACGACTCGTCGTTTCCCGGTTTTCGGCCTCGTTCGCTTCTCTCTCACTCTCTCTCTCTCTCTCTCGGTCGCTTATTCGTTTTACTCCTCTCTTTTTTCACTCTTTTCTCTGGATGTGTGCACGGATCGACGCGATGCCCCGGTAGCGCCGATGCTTCGTCGAGCCGGTTTTCTTGACGTTTCCGGTCAACGCACGCTTTAAAAGCCGAGAGGCTGTGCCTATGCTTTTTTGGGAAGGGGCTCGTGTACGTGCAGGGTATTCCCGATACGTGCTTCAGTGGTGTGTCTTGCAGAGAGAAAAGTTTCAATCCTTCAAAGTATCGTATCGAGAAATAATTTATACTATATTGTAGTGATAAGTACTAGATTAATTGTTTCAAATTTTATTCCTGAGGTGTTAACTGGGGCAAACTAAGATGACAAGATATTTACTAGATAGATCAGTTACATATTTTTAAGTTTATTGGCTAAATTACATTTTTTTAATGAATACTTGACGCTTCGATAGAATATGTCAGTCTTGATTAATATTAATATTTTCAGTACCAGTATTGTACAAGATAATATATGCATTTTGTTATTGTAATACTTTTATTATATAATATATGAGAAACAAATTAGATTTGAAAAGATAAGGAAATCCCATTCAATCTTTGATTATAAAGGAGGCTATTATTAGAGATTAAAATATTATTTTTTCCAACCATATCAAAATAGTTTTCATTCATAGACGTGAAATGTCGGTGCTGATCAGTCAACGGTCCAATCCTATCGATTTCCAACAAGGCACAAGAAGACCCAGAGAGAGAGAGAGAGAGAGAGAGAGAGAGAGAGAGCTATGAAGCTCGATTAATAACGGAGCGCAAGAAAACGACTGCGTCGAGGCGAATTAACGAATATTGCGGGGGTGTGGGGGCGATTGCCGCTAGTCCGAGGGCAGCCGAGCCGCACGTATATGACGTATATATGTGCGTTCGGAGGCGTGCGAGATTTTACTGGCTCCTGACTAATCGGATAAAGTGGTAGGCGCGCGCGCTCGCACGAATTGCTACTTCTTACGGACACTGGCAGCCCGGCCAATCGTATATGACGCCTACTATTCTGTATTGTCTAATAAAGTCTCATTACGACGGCTTCGTCGCTCGAGATGCGAGCCAGTACCTAATAGCTTCTACGGTTTATGTATCTGATGAGATTCACTCGCGTTCGCTTATAAGTCTCCGGTCACTTGCATTAGCGCTAATTTTTCTCCTTCATTCCGCTAAGCACTGATTGACGCTGACATTCATTGTCCGTTGGCCTTAGCCGAAAGAAAAACACAAGTGGACCGAGTGTCTGAAATATTGCGTACGATTTGTTGGTTGTCGCCTGCGATAGAAGTGGTATTATTGTGGTCCGTATGAAGGTATAGTCGTACATCAGGCAGTGCAAATACTACTGGCGAAGATGTATAAGGATTATATTTTAAGATATTGTTTCACAAATACGTTCTTCTTTGGAATGATTAACATGTAGAAGTAGCGATTGCCTGAATAGTCAGTAGTATTTGTTATTTTATGTAATAAATACAGCTAAAATTTTATATAAGTTTCAGCATTTATTGTAGGCAACGAAAAGCGAGCTTTCATTGAAAATCAAATTTTCGCGCACTCTATATATCAGCAAGGGGCGAATCGACGAATCTCGGCAATTGGCGGCACTGCACGCAATCGCCCGCTCAAAGAAACGCACTCGGGCACATTAAAACTAAAGCACACACACACACACACACGGAGTGTAAGTCGTGTCCGCAAAGCTCACCTTTGACCATAGGCAAACATATATGCAGAGGGTTAGTACGTATACCTGTATAGAAGGAGGAGGTAGCGAGGGGGAGAGAGAGAAAGAGCTCGATTCCCATCGACACTGACTTCTCTCATCTCTCAATTACTTCAAACGCATTCGTCGTCGCCCGGGTGACGCGCGCGCTCGGTCTTTATCGAGTAGTCCACCACTCGCTCTCTCGTCCAAGGCTCAATCGAGTCCGGCGCCGGAGCTCAATTTCACCGTAGTACCGTATTTGCCAAGTGAAAGACAGAGAGAGAGAGAGGGAGAGAGAGAGCAGCGCGCTCTTTGCGCTCCGGGTGAAGCCCGGCCCAGCTTGACCTCTCGTTAATCACCAAAGACACTGAGGGTCTGGAGACTCCGTGCTTGTGTTTGTGTACGTGTGCAAGTGTGTTGGAGCCGGGCTAGAATCGGACAAGCTGTGTAGTTGACCGCAGCGTTTGACCGTTGCCTTATGCGAACCGGCGGCGGCGGCGGCGGCGGCGAGCGACGCAGTTGGCTTGGCTGGTGACGACGAGGCTGCGCGCACACGCGGGAACACCTTTCTGCGGCCCCGCGTCCGCCTAGGCTCTGCTTTCGGCCAGTGTCCCGTGGCCACCACCGACCGGCGACGGCTTGCAATATACCGAGCAAAGATGAACCGCAGATTCAATTCAAATCGAGCGGACCCCCCCGTTGCTGGGCTCGTTAGGGCGCCGTGCAAAGTTTGCCCGACGCGTCTTCCGGACGCTCCTGTCCCCCTCTAAATTGTGTGTCTTCGCCTGCTAGCAGCTCCTTCTCTCTCTCTCTCTCTCTCTCTCTCTATCTGCAAGTGTGTGTGTGTTTATCTAGTGGTTTTAGGTGTTTTCTTTTAAATTTACTTGCAGCGATTCCCCCTGTTTATGGTGCATAAATTATCTATTTATCTATCACTGTAATATATCGCCTTAAAAGTCTACAAGTCAGCAGTATTCCTTGGTTTTCAGACTTTTTGTAGTTTGATCAAGAGACAGAACTATTAGCTCTTGTACAAATAGAACAAAAGAACGGACTTTCTGTCTATATGAAGGATATTTATGTATGTTTATTAAAAGTTAATGGTATTAACTTTGATTTGATCACTTTTATATTACAGTCGAATTTGTAACTTACGCAAAGGAAGATTCCAAACTTATTAATATTGTATGGCAATATGGTATGAACTAATAAATTTCTGATTTTAATATCGTATGAAACTTATAACTATAACTTAGTGCATAAAGAGAAGTGTAATTATAAAAATATTGACTCTTGTTTGAAAGCAAATGATTCAAAAGTCGAGTTTATCGCCCTTCACTAATGAATTAATATATTGAAGTAGAAACAGAAGAGCTCGGTAAGACACACCTATTCAATCAATTCTGTTTTCCACTCTTCCTTCAAGTAAGGACGTAAATCACTTTTTAAACCTATAATATTTTTTATGCTTCATAAATTATTATATTACATTTGTCGTGGAGTTCTCTCAACAATTTCTATTTTTAACAAAACAGTAATGGTACATATAGTGCACACTTGGCTCCTAATAATCACAAAATTCAAGATCCAAGCATAGACTCGCCTATGGATCAAAGTAAACGCCAAGCATCCAAGCGCGAGCGTCATATATTCCTCTACGCATCGACACCCGAGAAAAGTGGACCAAAGGAAGACTCTGGGATTCGGTATATCCTGGCGGACGAAATCAAATTGATGAGAACTGCGCGGCAATAGCTATATACGCTCGACTGTAAACGATGGGGGCGGCTGAACATACCGATTGCACGCCTGGCCTCTCTGCACACACACACACACAGAGAGGGAGTATTGTAGCCCGGAGCAGAGCGTGTCATTGCGCTCGGTGCAGGATGTGTCTGTGTCCTATGTAGACGATACATATACGCACACGCGCCGCTTAATCGCCGGATTAACTGACTTGGCAGGTAAACTATGCTATTGCGAGGCGGGAGGATAATCCCTGGCCCGAAATCTTACTATTCGTATGACCATTAAAGCGTCCTCCGAGAGACTCCCGGCTCTACGGAAAACAAATCGACTATCTACCGGCAGACTCGCTCTTGCGTTCTCCCTCTCTCGCTCTCTCTGTGTGTACCTTCGGATATCCTTGGATCGGCATCTTTTACGCTATTTAGCCTGAAGTATATGTATTACTGGCTGTGTGTGTGTGTGTGTGTGTGTATATAGTATCGAAACCAAGTGCAGTCGTAGAAACTAAGCGATCGAGGGAGGCTTTAATCTTTGAAAACTTTACGGAATCGATGATCAATAAGATATTCTTCTTTTGCAAACTCCCTGCGAGCTTAGTATAAGGTATTCGTAAATTTTGCTTCGCTCCAAAAGGAAGCTTTGTGATGGTGAAAAACAAAGTTTTAGGATAACATTATAGAAGTATGTTTTGAAGTTGATACATGTTATTTTAAAAAAATGTTTGTGAGTGCGTGTACGTGTGAAACGATTTTGATGATTTTTAGTTTAAAAGTTTTGTTTTCCTTCAAGGATGAAGCGAAAGAAAAAATTATAACGATTGTACTCATTCATTTTTTTAATCTCAATTTTACAATATTTGAACTATATATAACCGTATACAATATTACGGTTTTTTTCATTTTTTGTTACTTAAATCAATAGTTTAATGTTACAATCGACAATAAATTAAAGAGTTTTTTTGTTATTCTTCAACCTCAATCAATAAATAATTCCACAATAAATGCTTATAAACAATTAAAGGTCTATAGCAGAGCTATAGAACATCTCGAAAAGCGCAATATAATTCAATGCAATCAATCGACACTGTAGGGAAAACAAAATCCAACCCGTGGAACTTGAGGAGGCTAGGAGTTCGCGAGTAAACACCCGAAGGACGATCGATTTTATTGATTCGATTTGCGTTTCCTCGGGAAATCCAGGCTCCCAGAGGCAGGGAAGGCGAGAAACGCTCGGTGCGACTCTACTCCTCGCGCAGCCGAGGGCCAGATACATACGGCAACCGCATTTTCTCCCGAGAGAAAGCGAGAGAAAGCAAGAGAGAGAATGGAAAGAGGTTAGAGGGAAGGAAGCGTTATGGTACGCCGCAAAACCAGCGGGCGATACGCGACCGAGAACAGGAGGGAGAAAGGGAAAGGCAGGTCTGACATATCGTATCGCGGCACGTGTGCGTATACATGCGCGCACATACGCGTCGCTTAAGCGATGGCTAGGAACGGTGTGTCGGATGAAAAGTGGCTATGCTGCTGTTGGTGGTGGCCTGGTCTTCTTTCCGCGGTAACTATGCGGCCGCGACTCCGCGTTCCTGATGCATCGAGCTGAAAGTTTCCACACTCCTCGGTGCGCAAAGGGCGTCGGTGCTTCGATCTATCCGACAAAATGGAGCTCGAGCTCTGCGCACCGTTCAATCGAAACTTTTGATTTATTTATATCAAGAAATAACTAAGCAGCAGCTACAGTTTTCTTGTCTTCTCAGTTTTTCTTCTCCCATTACCAGTGAATAATTATGTGTTCAATAGTTTTGCTAAAACAATGCATGCACACGACATTGATTAGAATTTTATTTTATGTATATACTCAACCACTGTTCGATCCACGGTTTGTATTGCGCACAGAAAAGAAATCCAAGCCCGAGAGCCACTTGAAAGGCATAAAAGCTTTGCGCTCGCGCGAAAAAGGAAATTGGTATATCGCCTGGAGTGTCGGCCGGTTAAGAAAGCGGTTCGAGCTGTAAAGGTAGGCGCTCTCGGCTGGGGTAGTGGTAGGGTGTCTCGCGCGGCGGCGGTGCCACCACCTCCTCCCGGGGTGTATAAATAGAGGTGACGTAATTACCGAGATTAATGCGGTCCCGAGCTTTTTGGCCCGGCCAAAACCACCGCCACCACCGCCGCCACCGCCGCCGCCGCTGCCTTTTATCTCACGAGCCATCGCCTCGCGCGCGCGCGGCTTCTTCCTCTCGGCAGGGGACTCCCGGTGCGCTCGGGCGCCCCCGAGACTACGGCGCCGGAAAGTAATTTGAGTACGCGGAAGAGAGAGAGAGAGAGAGAGAGAGAGAGAGAGAGAGAAGAGCGCGCGATTTTAAATATTACTTATCCCCCGTGGTTCTTCCTCGAGATTCGCAAGATGTGGGATGAAGAGGAGGGGGAGGATCTGCCTCTGGGCGACCATCTGCCCTCTCAGGTGCCTTTGACATACGTCTTCGGGAGGAACGAGTCGAGTTATTAAGCGATGGAAGTATTTCTCTTGCTTCCTGTGATTTTTTACCGGAAGGTCCTGGAGAGAGTTTTGCTGGCGTAGTATATCAAGGCAAAAACTGATGTCGCGCGTGTATGTATATCGGTGATGACGCTCTGCAGTTGAGATTGCACGAGGGGGAAAACTAATTTAGAATTTTGATTCAACTGAGAATTAGTGATAGGAGCTGCTGTGTTCGGGAGCTCGGTTGCCCAAGAGTCTTTATACATCGGTTTTACTTGACTCTGTCGTGTAGGAAATGTGCTTCTAGAATCTTTATTTCTTTTCGATTTGGTTAATTATAGTTGTAGTTGTATTGAATAATGTGATTCGGCTAAAATAATATTGCATTATCTCATTCTAAATTCTATACGGATAAATATTGCAATTCTCAATAGTCTGGACATAAGTTATATATTTCAGGTATAAGTGCATTACCATTATAATAAAGATAAATGAATTATATTTTTCATCAGTTACGGAAATTTCTATTGAAAGTGGTAAATTCATGTTTACATAACAGTTCGACCAAATTTACACAACAAAGATTCGCCCGGAAAGCGTAAAACAACGAGCAGTTTTCGTATGTAACTAAATTAGCTCTGTATATTTTGACAATCTCGGGACAATCAGTGTTAATGAGCACTCGAGGTTTTGTATTGACAAAACTCAATTACAAGTTCATCCTTGCCGAAAAGAGAATCACGTCGAAAGAGAGAGAGAGAGAGAGAGTGAGAGAAAGGCCAGAGACAAGACGGCGGTCGCCGACAGCTTCTTTCTTAGATTCATCCAGGAATTTTCCTCGACTCTACCGGGGGATAAGGAGTGTAAGCAGGAACACGAGGAGCGACGAGAAAAACAGAGCCGCAGTCTTCCCCACAGTGACACCTCTGCGCTAAAACCGTCTTCCGACTACTTTTTCTTTTTCGCAAAGTCTTTCTGGCGCGACTGTGGCGAAACAGTAGTGCGAACAAGTGAGATAGAAAAAAGGAAGCAGGCTTTGGAACGAAAAATCAAAAGTACGCTCTTTTAAGAATGATAAACACTTTAATATTAGAACACTCATCTTAATCAACGTATTCGTATAGATTTGAACATAATATATACTGAGATCTAAGTCTCTCTAAACGACAAAGAATTCTATAATTCTGTGAGCATCATCGCTAATTAATTACCCAACCAAATTCCTCGATCTAGTCAATTAGTTCAGAGCTATACGACGCTCTACCGCCGGCGCAACAATAAAAGAGCGAGTCGCGCGAAGGCGCAAAAAAGAAGGACAAAAAAAGAACGGCAAACGAGACCAGGAAGAGCCACATAAAGGCGATGAGAGAGAGAGAGAGAGAGAGAGAGAGAGAATCGCTCCTTTAAAACCAAAAACACCGTCTCGACTCTCGCTCTCTCTCTCATCTCTGTTTCTCTAGACGCTTTCTCACTCTCTTTCTCTCTCCTCTTCCTCCTCCTCGTCGTCGCGACGACTCGCCCTAACCCCGGAGAAACAGAAACGGAGACATCCCACTATTCACCTCCTTGAAAAAGACCCCTTTTCTTAAGACGCTGGCGTGGCAGCCGTGCCGCGCGCAACGCCCGAGACAATGATATCGCAGGAAAAGAGAAAGAGAGAGAGAGAGAGAGAGAGAGAGAGAGAACGAGTGGGTACGAGGCTTTACAACTCCCGGGCGGCTTGCTGCGGGCACAGGCGAAATTAATATCATAAATAATATCGTAAAAATACTGCAGTAGCGTCGTCCTTTCTCGGCACGAGTTGCTGCTGCTGCTGCTGCTGCGCTTTCTTCGCCAACTTCTACTCTCTCTCTCTCTCTCTCTCTCTCTCTTGCCTACTTCTGAGCGTAATTTTTCGCTCTTGTTCTTAGTTGCGGGGCTGCGGCCGTATAACGCGCCGAGGCAAAATCGGTGTGGGCGCTTGTAGTCGCAAATTGCGTGCGGCTGCTTGTGCACGGAGGGACGCCGCCACCAAGAGATATCGCTCGACTGTAATTGTACCGTTTCTTTCTCTTTTTTCCTTTCTTTTCCTTTTCTTCTACATGGCCGTTTCTTAACGGGTTATTTGTTTCTCAGCTTTTGTTCCGTTCTAATTAGAACATGTATCATTGATGTAAAATCTTAAAACCAGGTCTATAGGCGCAAGTTTAAAAGTACATGGTTCGCTACATGTCGAGTAGAACGAGTAAACGCATTGATCGGCATGCTTTTCGTATAAGTTGAAATACGTGTACTATATATGCACTAACTTAACACTTTGGATTCATCGATGATTCCGATCGTCACGTGTGATTACAGAAATTCAAAGATGCTAAAAGTAATACGAGCTTCAAAGGGCAGAGCGCATTATAGCGAGGACGTAAAACGTCCGCGCGCGATATACCGTAAAGCTTCGCAGCGCGTGACACGTGTCTCTCTCATTTTCCTCGCACATCGCGGGTTACACCAATGAAAATCCATAGAGCTCGCGGCCGCGACAAAAGCCCCAAGTCGACATAATGCGCGCAGGCAAGAAGCGGCAAGCAAAGTCGCCTGCTATACACAGCCTATCCTCACCCGCCTCTCTGTAACTCTCTCTCCCTCTCTCTCTCTCTCTCTCGTGTATACAGCAATGAGAAAGAGAAAGAGGGAGCAGGTTGAGAGAGAGAGAGAGAGAGAGAGAGAGAGAACGAAAGCGCGCACCGCGCGTATACGGCACTACGATATTATACGCTCCGGTGTTATGATGCCTAGTGTGCTGCCCTTCCCCTCTCTTTCTCTCTCACTCTCACGTGACTATATGCCGCTGCTCGCTCGCGAATATAGCAATATATAATCACCGTGATGGCACAAAGCGACTACTGTATAGCTGCTGCTGCTGCTTTCGCTCTCTCACTCACTCACTCTCTCTCTTTCCCCCTGTTTCCAACGTTTTCAAGCAGCCCATATACTCCCCCCTCGTATATACCGGCTGCGCAACACTATCAAACGCCTGATGATACACAGACGATATGACGTATACGCGCGCGAGACGCTAATTCGAGCCATTGTCGTATTACGCGTCGAGCAATGAAACTAGGCGAGAAGAGAGAGAGAGAGAGGGCCGTGTGTAGTGCTCCACAGGTAGCCGCCGCCGCGGCTGCTGCTGCTGCAAAACTCGCTTATGCTTGCAGTGCTTGCGATGCGCGAACCGTGAGAGAAAGTTGTCGATTCGTACTCTCGGATTCCTTCGTTTTGGTTTTGGCGAGTATAGAGGGACGTTTTTTTCCGGATATGTTGGATGAGAGCAGAGAGCAGCTATTAGGTGGATATAGTTTTGATACGTTATACGTGACTAGAGCAAGGTTGTTTACTAATTAGTGTAGTTATGAGGAGATTTGCGCTTGAAATCATGCGTGTCCTACAATTGTGATATTCAATAAAGGACATTGTATGCACGATGAATTATTATACCTGCGTGTAAATTATTTCGCTAACAGCGGCACTAAATAAGAGGATAAAGATAGTAGTAGGCACCGGAGTTCCAATGAAAGTTAATCAATTGAGTATTCCGCAGAGTACAGATCTTTGCGCAGATTTTTCTGTCGTAGCGACACCCTTGTCACTTCGAAGCCGCGCAGCTTGGCTCTTAGGTAGCAAAATTAGATTATCCCTGTTCGGAAACGTCAAAAAGCTGGATTTCCTGCATAATTGAATCACAAGCTATACAGTCGACATTCATTCGGCAAACTTGGTCCACCGCAAGTCTAAGGAAGAAAAGCCCAATGTCGTCGTCGTCCTCCTCCTCCTCCTCGCCATCTCACTTTTCTTTCTTTCCCTTCCAAGCCACTTTCTGAGCAGGCAATCATTAGGTTTTTGGACGACTGCCAGAGTGCCTGTGCGGCGCTCCTTTGGCGCAAGAAGCAGAAGCAGGCAGCAGCGAGATAGACAGATACGAGCGAGAGAGAAAGAGAGAAAGAGATCTTGCTACGGGATAACCGTGTCCTCAAAGGGTTAGTCATTGGACTACGTCCCGAGGCGAAGCCAAGAGTTAAGTTAACCGAAGAAGGAAAGCCAGAGAGAGAGAGAGAGAGAGAGACGAGAGGGACGAAAAGGTACGAAAGAGAGAGGGCAGCAGGGCGCGAGCGCGGCTTTTGCGTGTGGAGCTCGGAGCGACGTGGCAGGGAGTCGGGGGACTCTGCTCTGCCTTTTAATGGAATTAAAAGTAAGCCTAGAGATAGCGAGATTCATTCTCGTTTATCTTGGTAAATACGCCATTACGCCCCGTGGAATCTACCTACTTACCTGTCATCCCATTTACCATACTTCGTTCCACTTGACGGAGGGGGTATAGAGCGAGGAGCACTGCCGCGCGATCCCGGAAGAATTTCTCAAACGCTCCTCCAGCCGAAAGATGAAAAGACCATTTTTTTTCTTTCGACGATGCTCCGCGCCGCTCCTCGACTCGCTCTTTAAATCCTTATAGTCGCCAGTGAAAAAAAAAATGCTGAGAAGACCCGCGGTGTCTAAAGTCAACCGACGACTTTATGGACACACTTTGTTTGGGAATGATTTTATCGATGCTACCAAGCTCTGAAAAATTCTGCACGACATATTTCTGTCCCACCTAATTAACTTTTCATAGCTCTTTGTCTTATAATACGCGTGAGACTTTTGACATATCACGTTAGTTGAAATTATTTCATACATTGTAAATAGTTTAAGATTAGCAACATATATGTTTTTTATGAGTGAATACGGGAATTGGTAGACGATTACGTTAATAGCTCTGTAACCATATGACGTGCTTAGAATGAATATAGTATTTTTATTAGTTTAAAATTAAGATATTGTATATTCGAAGGATAAAACTATTAAATTATTAAAATATTTTTCGATGATCCATAATATTCTGTACGACTATTCATAGAAATACATACGATTAATGCATTTATATTATCGAAACATGTCGACGATATGCAGCAACATACCAAACACGGGTAACCTAGTTCAATATTTAGCGGAGTTTTGGAACAACTGTTCAATATAATTTCATAGCAAACGTCTTAGTTGTCAGTCAGACAATGGCAGCAGCAATCTCAACAATATAGCAATCATTATTCACAAAGCTTAATTAAATTTCGCGTATTGACTCGCGTATCGGTTGAACTTCCTATCAGATCGAAGGCAATATATATATATATAACTGAATTAGTTCCGTAGACAGCATATCGCCACAGAGTCAAGTACAAACTGCCACGCAGTCTGAACTGAGAGCTCCGGTTTAACGGTGAATTTAAGAAAACGCGAGCGGAGCGCGCGAATCCAAGACCGATCATAGCACGGCCAAGTTTAAGTTTCGAGAGAGAGAGAGAGAGAGAGAGTTGCACGCAGTGGGTTCAATCGCTTGGAAAAGGGGGTGAAGCTAACTCCTCCGACACTGTACCACACCCTCCCCCCCTCTTTTCCAAACTAGGTAAGTTAACTAGTCCGTGAAGGAGGAAGGCCAGATGGATAGATAGATACCAGTTAGGCATAACACTGATACAATTAGATGTGATCTTAACGCCATAACTCAGGCCTAATCTCGGTCTAAGGGGGGTAGGAGCAGGGTAGAGGTGTTACGTCCAAGAGAGAGAGAGAGAGAGAGAGAGAGAGAGTTTTGGTCTTCCGGTGCGCAACCCGGTGGGTCGGCACCGTAGTGGAAGGCCAAGGCGCGAGTCACTTCATTATTCATCCCATTCTGCGGCGTGCCCCGGTTATCGCGCGCCGCATCCTTAGTCACACTCCCGGCTCTGCACCGGCTATGGCTCGCCGGATGTACCGGCCGACCGACCGACCGACCGACCGATGCGACTCTGGCTCTGCTGCTGCTGCTGCCCAGCGGTCCGCGAATAGCTCACGAATTCTATGGTGTGAATCAGCTGCGGCAGCGAGATATCCGGAGCACGATACCAATCGCTCGAGCTCGCAGGCTATCTGGGGCTCTGCTCTTCTCCGGGGCCGCCGAATTCGAGCCCTTGGAGCGAGAGAGAGAAGCAGTCGAGGCCAGAGGGGGGTGGACTTGAATTATCGGCTCGACTGGGCTTTCGACTCCGCTGGAATTCGATTTTAGGGCTTATTCAACCCCTTTTCCAGCTCCTTCCTGAATAACTAAGCTCCTTCGAGCGTTCACGCGCGCCTCGAGCTTCTTAAAACTATAGGAGGATGTCCTGCCGAGGATGCGCTTTATGAATAGATGAGCTTCCTCGTTCTATCTTTGCTCGTGATTTACTTTTTTATTAGGCTCGCGCATGAATGTCGTTCAACTTCTATTAATTTTTACGAAGGAATTTGATTGAATGCATAAATCTGTTTTATAGTATAAGCTGGTAACGTGCATGACTTGGACCGTTTTCAGCTTCGATCACCTAAGCTGCATATTCTACTGTGTTTACCGCGTCAAAGTAAATACATCTTATACGGGAAAAATAATTCCTCATAAGTATTCCCGTAGTTACGGAATCATATTGCGTTTATTTCCTCGGTAATACAACATACTGCTTTCCAATTCGAGGACAGTGGAGCTTTTTTAATAAGCCATAACTCCATCCGCCATGAAAATAAGAAGTACAGTAAAGTCTCACTCGGGGTCTCAGTTTTCCCGCCTAGTTATTGACTGACTCGCTTTATGTACTCAAGGTTTACGATGCCACTAAAGTCGCGGAATAGCTTTCATGACCGAGCAGGTTAAAAATAAAGTCTTCGACGACCATTTCCAGTTTCTATTTTTGCGAATGGAAACAGTGTGTTCAGAGACTGTTCGCTTTAAAACATTAATTTTATCATTAAAAATGCAAAATATTACTAGAAAAAGTAGTAAAAGTTCAGTATAAAATTATCGTTAAAATAACCGTAAACACCCGCAAAACTGTTTGAGAATGAAGAATTACGACATTGTGTGCTCGCGAAATTAAATTTTTCTAAAATATCGTATGCATGGGTTTTGACTATTTTATATAGAAACTTGGCTCGCATTTGAACATTTTGCATCGATTTTCCTTACAATCCCATATGTACGAGTACAAAAGCAAAGGAGTATGGGTTTTGCTGGAATCATGCGATTCGTCCCGTCAGCCATGTGAGTCATTTAAGAGCGAGTCTCGATTCCGATCGGTATATAGCTAGTTACATGGCTTGGAAATAGAAGGCGACGATAATTTCTGACCCATTTACCCAGATAGGTTTGCGTTTCCGGCGTGCGGTAAAAGACTCGCAGCTCCTATGCACATATACGGTCTGTTCTCCCCTTCTCGGCATTCCCTGCAAGCTCCCATGAAATTTCACGAGAGATATATCCGCTTTACAAAACGTAAATCACGCTTATATATTCTAATATCGTTGCCATTGTTGTTGCGGGCAAAAATCTGAAAATATATACACGGAATATGCAGAGCGCGCGTCAACTTAAACTTCGATCTCTAAAATTTTAGCGAAATAAAGTTAACGTCCGCGAAAGAAGAGGACGATGCGGCGCGGCGCGGCGGCCGTCTTCCCGAAGTCAAACATTTGAAGTTGCCTTAAGTGTCTGGGAGCCGGCGCGAGAGAATTTCAAGGGAGAAACAATGGGGACCAGCGGCACTAAACACGGGATTCCCGTCCTTGCATTTGTAGCTGCGTAATCTTCTGTTTTTAAGCGGCCGAGAGTTAGGATGCCGGGCGAGTGCGAAATTTCCTCTCTTCAAAACTCTTGGCCATTAAGCTTTTGTGCGTATTTCGCCTGAGCCGCGCACTGGAGGATCAACCCAGTCCGCGAAAGACCTTAGGCATTTCTGATCTCGCTCGCTCTCTCCGACGCCACTTAAATGCCAATCCCTCTCTCTCTCTCTCTCTCTCTCTCTCTCTCTGCCGCTATACCGCTGATGCTGCGATGCTCTGGTTTATCTACCTCTCCGACAGACCACCGGTAAAGCGCTGAGGGAACGAGAGGGATAAACGCAGATTCAGGGGGATTTTATACCATCGAAATGAGTCGTTCGTGTATAGGAATAATGCAAATGAACATGTTTTCTAAAAATTTGCGGTTTGGTCAAAAATGATCATACATTTGGTACTTACAAGTGGAGATTTAAAAAGTTAGTTTCAAAATAATGTATTTAACCTTATTCCTCTCCATAAGAAACGGAAGAAGACACGTAACCATTTGAACCTGGCGTTTTCTCATTCTTTTTCTGCAATAAGAAAAGAATCTTAATTTTCATTATGTTCGTATAAAACTCTATATCCCTCGAACAAAAGAGTAGATATCGTACAAGCCCAGAGTTAAAAGTATATAAAAAACCGCTCGTATAAATAATAAATTGAAAATTGATTCTATCGTTCCTTTTTTTAATTCATAATAGGTGAAAGGCTAAATTGATCATCATAGAACGCACATATAAACAAAAATTAAAATCCTTTATTTTTGCGACGTTTCGAGGGTGTTTGACTTATACCCTCCTCTTCAGGCTCATTAGACTTAAATATTAATACGTTAATTTATTTCATTTGATAATAATCTTAAATGGCTGTAACGATCAACTCACGAAAACATTTCACTTTTTTCCTCCGCTGTAATTAATGACAGTTGTCCGTTTTTCTATATTATAGCTCCTCTATAGGTGCGGTCAATCGCGAGGATATTAATATAATCCTTTTTTTTAATTTAATTAATGTATTAATATATTAATACCCTCGAAACGTCGCAATAATAAAGTATTTTAATCTTTGCTTACACGTGCGTTCCACGATGATCAATTTAGCCTTTCACCTAGTATAAATAATATTGAAATCATAGCCGTGGCAATTGGCTTCTTTCCTCGACGCTCGCTAACTTTCAGTCGCAGAGCCTCTCTAA
>UELU01145626.1:383-11132 GCA_900490025.1 Megastigmus dorsalis | reverse complement strand
CACACACACACACACACACACACACACACACACACACACGTACGACGCACGCGATCAGGAGTTTCGATATTACCGCCAAAAACGATAAAACACCTACGATAACTGCGATAACAAGATAACACGATAACACGATTAATACGATTTATACAGGGAAGACAAAAAGAAGTTTTTTCAAAGCTCGTCTGGTTTCGTCGACGGTTTGAAAGAATCTGGCTCCCGCCAGCAAGCGCACACGGGGCGCTGCCGCGCGAGACCAATCCCCACTCACCGCGCGCGGCAAGTCCCAGGATACACGGCGCGCCTCGACGCGAAATCGAAAAACAGATGAAGATAATTTTATGCGGCAAAAATGGCATAAACGCCGAGTTTAAGATTATTATATACACTATTACGACAAAAATAAAAAAAAATCCTGCAGAAATCTAACATTATTTTATTTTATCGTAGCACATTTTTAATTATTGAAACTTCATTAAGAAAAATTTAAATGAACTGTTGAAATATACATGGATTTGGAAGTTTGAACCGTCTGCTCATTGTTTACACGTACACGTGCTGATTATTGTTTATGCCTGCTACCATAGAAGCAGAAGCCAAAGTATCACGTTGTGTACTGATAATTTATAGATATTAATACATACCAATTTCACTATCATAGGGACATTGAATAGATTTTCCTTCGAATGGTGAGAATGGCGAGTCTACGACTTCGAAATCATATTTTCGTCTACTCAATCGGGTGCAGCAGGCCGGAGGATTGGTGAATTGGTTACTGGCCGAACTAATGGCACCACTTCCCGAAGGATCTTGAACATTTGGTTGTGTATTAACCATTGCTTTTGTTTTCTGCACTAATTTCGCAACTTTTCACTTTTTATAACTTTCCATATTACTCTTTAACTTTTCACTTTTACACCGATAGAATTCGATAAAATTGCTTTGAGAATTTCGACTTTGCAACTGTAACAGAAAAGAAATAAGTCATTAAAATATCTTAGTTGCTAGATGTCGACACTCTGAGCACTTTAACAAAACTAAGAGATTTTCAGCTCACTCGTGTCGATACGAATGTACCACTGTAGAGTTTGGGGATTCAATGATTCCTTGTCAAGTAAAGGTGGAACTTATATAGCCCGAAGATCGAGCCACCCTTACTACTGTCAGGCTCCGACGGTGCCATAACGAGTCTAGAACTCATTTCAGAACAAGTGTCTCGGATAGATCGGATAGATATTAATTAACGATACTCGTTTTAAACGCCGACACTCGGGTAAACCCAATTTTCTAGACATTGGATAAAACACTTTTTCATTTGTTATTAATTTAATATATATATATATATATATGCCTGCAAGCTAACAGTATTCGTCACGGCACCAAGATAAATTAAAGCGTTTTAAGTTTAATTAATAATAATATTTGAAAAATATTTATTAATGATACATTGTGCTTGTTAATTTTAAATATTTTAATTTAACACAATAATGATGTGAATTTAAATGACAACTTTCATACATATTAACTATACATATTAAATAAATACATATTGTTAAATTAAAATATACACCGGTGTATTAAATTTGTGACATTCTCAATCCAGCCCCATTCAATACATTGAATGTATATATCCCAAAGAATACAAATAAGAAAATCAGTATAAAAGATGGTGTCGCACAGTTCAGGTACCTATAATAAATAATTGCCCCGTATATACTTAAGGGACAGGTATTTCCCGAAAGACATACCGCCCCACGTCTGCGGCAGACTATATATACCTAGTTACAGACGGCGCCACCTTTTGTACCATACTGTGCCAAATTGACTGTCGACGACGACAACAACGACGACGTCGTGTCGGGCCTCTTTTATATACTTGATTATATACCTGACCTTCCCAGACTAGATGAACAATCAAAAGGCATTAATCGGATTAATATCCGAATTTGATTTAGAGCTTGATTTAGAGTTTGGTTCCGAAATCAATTTTGCGTCCGAATTTAATTTCGTTTTGTTTTTTGAATCCATTTCAGAATTCGATTTTGACTCTCTCTCTCTCTCTCTCTCTCTCTCTCTCTCTCTCTCTCTCTGTAATTTTATTGTAATTTTAAAGGAAAATCTGTGTAATACTTGAAACTACACATGTTATACTTTTTGTAAATATTTACAAATGAACAAATCTCTCTCTCTCTCCCTCTCTGTCCATCTTGCACGCCGCGACAGTTCGGAATCATTTGCAGTCCAACTTTGATACATTAGATGCATAAACGGCACGAAATAAAACATTGTATTATAACATAACAATCCATTTTATAAAAAGCGACTGGGAACTTGTGTCAACGACTCTGGATTTGATTGCGTCTAAAGGGAAGCATGCAGGCAAAGCCATCGCTGATATGTTTTTTACGGTTCTACAAAATTATAGAATATAGCACAGAGTTCAAGGCATAACCATGGATAATGCAACCTACATTTATATGCTAATACTACATTTATAAAAGAATATGCGAATATGGAAGACCTGGAAATCAGGATATATTAAAATTAATAAATATAGAATCAGACGAAAATTCAGAGCAAGTCGAAGAATCGGAAGAAAATAGCTTCAAACGCAACGATGGTGATTTTAATAATAAAAAAATATTTATTCAAGTAGTTCTTAAGATTAGAAATATTTAAAAAAAAATGAGATATTCGAAGTTTTAGTTAATAAATTAAAAAGCTGTTGCGATGCCGCCAATATTTCTTATGTTAAACCTGTCTTAGATGTTAGAACTTGCTAGAATAGCACATGCGATATGCTTCAGATAGCATTTAAACTAAAACCAGCCTTAGTGATGCTGTGCAGTAATAATGTAACTTTGGATAAATTTAAATTAATTGAAAGCGAATTTTAGACATTTTAAAGCACTGCAAACTTTCAAATATTATTTCAGGCGAAAGTTATGTAATTTTACCGACGGCCGTGATAGCTTTCAACATGTTGTTGGACAAAATAGAAACTATTGTTTTTGATTTAGACTCTAAAATCGATAGAAGCAGTATCGATGAAAAGTTACTTATTACCTTCCAAGCAGATCGCGATAAATTATTAAAACATTATATAAAATGTAACTGGATATATTGCGTATCGCTAGTTTTAGATCCGAGGCATAATGCGGAGAGCTTTGATTTAACAAAATGGGGAGGAGAAATTAAGAATGAAACTGTAAATAAATTTAAGCGTATTTTTAAGGAAAAATATTTTTTAGATAAATTAAACGATAGTGAAGAAGTTGTAGCAACGAGAGGTGGCGAAAATAACTGTATTGATTTAAATGCGCTGTATGTTAAAAATAAACGATTGGTCCATTCAAATCATGAAATTAATGAATATTTACAATCGGCAAGAGTTCCTGCCGATACCAATGTTTTAATTTGGTGGAACGAACGCAAAGATATATTTCCCTCGCTATCACATATGGCGAAAGATATTCTTAGTATAATGCCCACATCAGTTGCAGCAGAACGAGTTTTTTGGAAGGGTCATTGGTTGTCTCCAAAAAAGCCGATGCTCTTTAAAAGACGACTCTATTCGTGCTTTAACTTGCATTAATAGATGGACGCACAATCCGTTAAAAAAAGAGATATGTGAAGTCTATATATATATTATAAAATAATTTTTTAAGCTATCTTAGACCTGTTTGTTTTTATTAGTCCAAATAATTTAGAACTAAGTTAATTTAGACTTTTTTTATATTTATAACAATATATTCTACAATATTATCTATTGCTAACTAATCAATGAATCTGTGCACATGCATACTGACATAAAAAGCTTATTAAATCGTATTAAAATCCATCGAGACCAAGAATCTTGCAAAGTCTTGCTTTAAAACTCTTGTCAAGATAATATTCTTGGTACTTGAAATCTTGGTATAGTATTGAAAATTTATATTTTGACATTGTCTTGGTATTGATCTTGAATCTTGAGACAAGACAAGCCAATACCAAGAAAAGTATTGGGTATTGGTAAAGTCCTAATAATGTACAGTGTATTGTATAAAAAAAGTATTATAAACTATTATAAAAAGTTTTGTGCTTTTGGAAACATTAAAAACAAAGATTTTTTTTCTTAAACAATTTATATTTATATCAATATGCGTGTGGGATGTCTTATGGGTTTTAAATATTCCATATTTCCACTCGCCTTTACGTGAGTTTCTTATACTCTCATATATTTTGAGAACGATGGAACTTGTTTCGCTGTATAATAAGATCATCCACTTTCCCTCCTTTCTCATAATCTATATTTTTATATATTTTACCGTATTCCCTTATCTTATTATTTATATTTTAAGAATAGGATTTATGTTTTTACTTGAATATAATTGCAGTTTATTGCTGTAAAGTTTCAATACTTTAGCCTAATCGATTTATATCAAACTTCGTCAGCTTTTTAAAACTATAGACGTCGTCTCCCATTGTCAAATCATACGTCGATTAAATCGAAGTCAAAGCTTTCGAGAATTGTGATTAAGCGACTTTTCTCCACGCCTGAACGAGTTTGTATTCGCCACTATAACTAAATGCATACGAGATCATATGCGGTACGTCGTATGCAGGATAACTCGATTGTCAACTAAATTCTCCGCCGCCTAAAAAATTCTCCAACCTTCATACCATATCTACGTTAGCAAAAAGAAAAAGTAGCAAATAAAAATCACTAGGAAAATAAGAAGAAATTTCCACAGTCGCACAGAATACTCGTCACGCGACGCAGTCCCGATATATTTCAAATGTTAATGATACGAAGTGACGGGAAAATCGCACTAAAGCACATTTCGGTATAATTTATTGACATTGGGTAAAATGCGCCGACGATTGCCACGCCGACACGAATCGACGGCTGATTTATGCGAAAGCGGTGTATATATAGTCGCCCTGCGCGCTCAAGTCCGCACACTTTTCCTGCGCTATGGAGAGTAAGAGACTCGTTGCGCGACGACGCGACTATATACGCGATTTCTTAATTCGCTACCGAAACCAGAAACTTTGAGTCTGCGAAGTGAATTAATTGCGTACACGAGTGCTTGACTTGAAAGAATACTACACGGAACATTGACTGGTATATAGATGTGCAGGGAGTGCATATGGGACATCGTGCGACTATCACACGCGATTAACAAGCTTCGCGTGCTTATATGTGGCCCGGACGCAGATATACAGTCTGGGGCTCGAAACACGATCCCTCGATAATTCATATTTGGTTTGCTGTTCGCAGCTTCATAAACATTCAATTTTCTGCTGCACCTGGGAGAGGAAAATTTATCAATATTTATGTACTTTACATTTCCTGATAAACTGTCATACTGGAACATTGAGACTTTTTTCAAGTTTAATAACATTTTCTTTCGAGACTGAATTTTTCATAAAATGATAAATTCAAATTTAATTATATCTTACGTTAATAAGTATAAAAGTATTTTTTAAGTATATTTTATCTTAAGTACGTAATATTCTATTACGCTTTGTATCAAAATTCGCAATTCAAAAAATTGATCACATAATTGTAAAAAGCAAAAGTTAGGAAGCACTTGATGAAAATTTATTAGTACATTGGATCATATTTCTTCGGTGTAGGTGGCAAAATGAGACGCGCGAGTAACACGCCTGCATTAACATATCGTTGGCCGCACGGACCTAATAATTTACGTAAACACTCCAACACAGTATAAAAGTATTGTAAAACAAGGAGCATAAGTTTCTCACCGCTACGTGATTTATCATTGGCTGCATCTCAATTTGCCTCGCAGCAGCTTCTTTACTTCCATGCTGTTCGGGAAGAAATACGCGCGCACGCGAGGTCACAAGAAGCATCGCGGCGTTGTACCTATTATGCAAGCTCTGCGGCCGCGCGCCGTTCCTTTTTCGTGCATCGATGCGCCGCTGCGGCTGCGCCCTTTTGTGCGCGTCGCCTGCGAACGAATACTGAATTAATCCCAAAGATAATTAATTAGACTACGCGAAAAGAGCGCAGCACTACCCGCGGCCCTGCACCTTTCGTACGGCTTTTGTACATGACGCGCATAGAGAGGGACAAGAAGTTACGGTGCGCGCGCGCCTGTCAGCCTTCCTTACTTGTACACACTGCGAAACTTTGGCCCATGGTCGAGCGCCGCGCAAATGAAAATGTCCTTTATCTTTGACTCTTGCCCCCCCACCTTGAGCTCGAGCCACCTTTCTTTGAGCGCCCTTCTGCAGCTTTCGCAGCTCGCGCGCGTATCTTGTTAAAGCGGAGAATAGAAATTTTCCAAAAAGAAATGATACGCTACGAACAAAAGTTTGTGCTTTGTCTATGGGTGCAGGGCTTTAGAGAATTTCGTTGTTTTCTTTTTGAAAACTTTATACATACAATAATAATAACAATTGTTGGTGATAATGTTAGCAGAATTTCATTTAATATAGGGATTACTTTTTAAGACTTGTAAAACAATTGCATTTGAATAACATTAAAAAAAATTTATATCCTTAATCTTGTTGGCTTCAAATCTATTTTAAAAAAAAATTATATGTTTAAAACGTATATAAATATGATTTTAATAATAATACAAAATTTTAATTATATTATTTACGTTACTCGAAATATTAATGTTTTTGATAGTGGTTTTCATGGGACGCAAAGTGTGTTTTCAAATAAGCTTTTAATGTAACTCATATATAATGAGTTTTACAAAAGACAATAACTATATTAAAAGAGGATTTCGAAACCGTAGTAGAAAGTCTATAACACGAGAAATTATTCATTTTTATCTAATAAATTTTATTAATAAAATACGTATAATACTCGAACATTTCTTTTACAGAGGGAAAATAAAGAATTGGGTAAACACGAGCTGAATAGCTCATAAGGCAAGAAAATAAACCTCGAGGAAAAAGCATAGCCTTATACCCTTGAAGCAATATTTCGAATGAATGAGTAGCGCGACCGCGAAATGTCTCAATTTAACGAAAACGACCTGCGATTCACGGGAGTGCGTGTCACATTTGAGAAAGGCATGAATAATTTATTCGACTCGCTATTTCCTATTGATTGCGCCATCAGTCTCAAATAACGCGGGGTATAACAACGGCGCCGCTTTCTCTCGCCCTCTTTCCCTATATATATATATATATATATATACATATATAGGCGCAGCTCAAAGAGTCACAGAGCGTAACGCTGTCGTATAATGTTCGCTGGGATCTCGAGAAATGTTAAATTGCGATGGCTCCGGTGTGGCACTAACGTAATTTACAATTTAATCTGCTCCCTACCTTTCATTGCAATTCCCTTGTTTATAGGCTGATAACTATTTTTATTTAAATAATATCGCTCCTTTAATGTACATGTAACCCAGAATTGAAATGTTAAACACTTTTGTTATATCAGACTGTGAGGGGCTCATAAGTAAAAGATAGGAACAATAGCACTGTTGAAAGATGCAGTTTGCATGAAAGAAGAATTGGTTAACCACGAAATTACGTGTGTAATTTAAATTATTAATAGACTTCTTAGTTCGTACAAAATTTATGCTCATGCCGTTTATTTATGCTCATGCATATAATACAAAATTATAACTCGATAAAGATGTTTTCAGTATACATACATCGATTCATATCCTGTACTTATAAGCAATAGACGGCGCGAGCGAGTTTTCTCGCTAAATAACGGGTATACACCATCGATAGGCAGTTTATCAGGCGCGCAACGCCCGCAAAGGACTTGCATATTTCAGCCGACAGCTGCGGGAGGGCAATGCGAAAACTGGTCCTGAAGTCATTCCCGCGCATTTGAATCTGAACCTTATTTGAACACGCGGACCACTTACACACACACACGCACACACACATACACACGTGCGAGCCCATCACGCCACTTTGCGATGCGCCGAGGGGGAAGCGATGCTGCAAAATAAGTTTCACGTTCGACTCTCGCGAGAACGTACGTCTCACGGCGGGCGGTGTTCGCGACTTTCGATAAGAGAGAGAGAGAGAAAGACATCCCTGCCCCCTCCTGGAAATCGAACAAAAAGAGGGCTTTACGTGATTTACTTTCTTTGTAAAGTATACGCGATTTGCAGTGACAGAAATCGAGCTCTCGGCTCGGCCCGCGCTCTATTTTATTCTCCGCGTGTATCTTGCACTTTATTGCGACTTCGCCCCTTCCCCACTCCTCTCAATATGGCACCTCACGAATTCCTACTGGAGCAGGAAATTAGTCGAAATGCAAATAAAAGTTTAGCATCGACTTGATTTTAGATTCAGCACCGGGTGTAGCATGAGAATGAACCATCATAAAAAGCTCCGTATGTTAGTATTCATTTTTTTAATAAATATAAGTTCTCGGTTTTACTAAATATAAAAAGATGCTTATTTTAGATTTTATTATGAAATAAAAGTTAATATACAATTAATTAAGTTCTGAAATTGTAAATAAAAAGAGAAAGCGGTACTTTAATTTTAGTTACAGCGGTGGATGTTTTAGTTACTGACAGTGCAGTCTAATATTCTTTTAAGCATTCTGTTTACACACGTTAAACAAATTAGATAGTAAAAGTTTAAAAAACGGTTGCAGTATCTTTTATCTTTCAACTACAAAACGAAATAAAGCATAGTTATAGACGCTTTAAGACTTTTAAGCGCACTTCCCGTGTATAGTTAATTTTTTAACTTTTTTGGAAAGTATTTTTTATTTGTTACATGTAAGTAACAACTGCTTGTCGAAGAAATAATTTTAATGCAAAATGCCAAAAGATACATGGAGTGAAAAGTATTTTTACTATTCAAGTATTTATTAGAGTTTAATCAATGACTCGCATGCAATTTTGCTAGTGCCAATATTGCTACCATATTTTTTTACCAAATTTGCCAGATTCAACAATATTGTAAATATATTGTCAGCCTGTACACAACCTGATAGCAATATTACCACAGACCACATGACTTGACATTTTTTTAATGCGTACACAATATATCACAAATGTTGCAATTACGCTAACTGTTTGAATGCTATGATCCAGATGATAATACCGAAAAGGGACTGTCACGTCATATGACGTATCCTTTTTAATTGATCAATCATTAACCTTTAGAGAGCCAACATTTTTCTATTAAAAATCAATATATTTTTCAAGGTACTATGTATATAAAAAACCCAACTAGTCCGGTAGAGCTTTCAAGTTATATTTAGGACAGTTAAATTTTTTTTAAATTTAGATATTAGTACTTAGTATTAGTACTTAATATTAGTATATAGAGATTTTTTTATGATGTAAATCGCGTTTTTCACAGCAGCGTATCATTATTTTGTAAAAATATCACTATTATCCTTGATAGTGATGTTGAGAGTATATCATCTCTTTTTTCTCGCAAATCACACCACTTTCTTCCCAACTTTCAATCTTGTAACATTTTATTATGCAAGATCAGATAAAATGTCTAGTTTTCTAGATATAAAAAGCTAAAGGCTGGAATGTTGGTACCCGCTAATGATACAGTTTATATTAAAATATACAAATCTACACTTTATCACTCAGTGACACACACACACTATAGACTTATCCAACATTACACACATATAGTACATGCATAATACCCACGCACACATTCACACATATACGAACGCATACAAAAATATACCTGCGGTTTCGATTCGATCATACAATGTATTGTTGTACATTATTTTTCATAAGAAGGGTGTGATTGAATGAATTAAAATATAAAAGATTTATAATGAATTATTCATACCTACTTGCCTCTTTTCTTCTTTTCATGATGTTTGAAGGGAAGCCAGACATAGACGCTCTCAGTATTAAAAGAAACGTAAGGAAATGTTTGGAAATTGCCAGGACCAATTGAAGTGGTGGAGGGGTAAGACACGAAAAAGAGGCAGAAAAAGAAGGAAAGAAGGAGCGCTGGCAAAAGACTGATGTCGCTGATGTCCCGCCCACGCCGCGATTGGAAAAGAACGCCTTCCAGTGGAAATGGGAAAATTAAATTGTTTATCGAACTTCAGCTGCCGGGACACACGCGGGGCCGTGTCTTCGACGCCTAAAGACAGTGTCATGAGGGGAAGAGAAGCTGCGAGAATGCAACGGAGGGACGACTGACACGCTCGATAATCGAGTCTTGAATGCGATTTCACGCTTAGCATTTTGATTAACTTATTCTATTCTGAATATTCTTTAAAAACTTTTCTGTTCAAATACCTTTTATTCTATGGTTTCTTATACACTACTTTTGATCAATGTAAAATGTGTCTTTTCTTCTAATTAATATTAAAGCTTTTTAGCATAAAATAAAGTAGCTAAAAAGGAAGAGGTCTAAATAAATTACCTCCCTTGTCAGGCTACAAAAATTAAAAAGCAAAATAAATGTTTAAAACTTATGTAAAACTATTTACAAATATAAAAACTCTGGCTTTCCGGAATAATTTAATCTATGATTTTAATTTTCTCCTGGGCCTCGCGGATATTACATCTCTTCGCAAAGTCTCTATGTCCCTTTGCGAAGCTCAGGAAAAATTAAATAAGTTTAGACTAAGACAATAAGTTTCGTGATTTATTAACTTTTCTTGTTTAAAATTTTATCGACCAAAATTCTACCGACCGCAAAAGTTTTGACCCACTAGCTATATGTATATCTGTGCATATATATGTGTATAATATATATCTTTTGTGCATGCGTGCGTGCGTGCGTGTTCGTGTGTGTATGTATGTGTGTGTGTGTGTG
>UELU01145624.1:3588-18547 GCA_900490025.1 Megastigmus dorsalis | reverse complement strand
GAATAAGATGAAGCAGCCTATTATGGTGTAGTGGAGTGTCACGTGACCTGCTGTGTTGACTTGCTTCATCGCGACATTGTTTTGTTTTATTTGAGCATATTATTCGTGTATTGCCGGCATATACCGCGCATTCTGAGAAAATTCTTTCGTCTTATTCGCATTATTGATTTATTTTGACATATTACGGACTAATTAAAAAAAATTTTTTATACGTATGATATGAATTCTTTATGTAGCTCGCAGTAATATGTAAGCATATATTCATAATAAATTTCATTAATCATTTAAAATTCGCGCACTTTTTAGACGATCAACCACTACGTTACTATTGGTTATGAAAACTTTTATTACTAGATGGCGCTTCTCAAACTCGCAAGTGTCAAGAAAAGAGGCCGGTTACTATATAAGAACGATTTGGATAATCTCTATTATAACAGCGGTTCCGATTATAATTGCGTTAGCGTTTAATATAGTGTTAAGGTATGTTAGGGTATATAAAGTAGGCGAACGAGAGAACTTATGTTACGTACAGAAGTATTAATATGCGATAAAATTAAATGTTTGGAATTATTATTAAAAACTCTTACACACCTCAGAAATATATCTCATCATGTAAATGTTTAAAAGTAGTTCAAAAAAGAAGTCAGATCAAACTTCTAAAATAACTTCTCTTTAAATAAATATTTATTTTATAGGCTCCCACGAAAAAAAAAATATTAATACAGAAAAAGTTAAAAATTACTATAGTATATGGTAAATTTTCATAACATACGTATTATTATTTACTTTACTCTGATTTTACTATGTTTTCTAGCAATTTTTACTAGAGGTCAAGTCTGTCTCCATTTTCGTATACCAACATAGTAATTTTTCTAGAATTTTATTGTACTTATTCATGAAACATTTTTCTCCGTGTATCTATTTTGATAAATAATATTACTTGCTTTGAATAAAATGCTACATTGGAAAATATATTCGGGTTATATAAAATCAATTTTTAATCAATCTGTCAATCCGTATAAAGTATTTTCGAAAAAAAATTACCTCCGCGACAGGAAAGTTGAATGAACTTTAATTCAACTGCAGTTGATGTGGTCACAAATCATTAGGTTTGACACGAGGTCGCATTTGGTCACTGCACACAAAATTAAAAAATTGTTAAAATGGATGTACGAAAGATCTGCCTTATTTAACGATGAATCGACTGTCAGAATCGCCGAGCTCGGCTTCTCGACGTGAATATTCCGCTATGAAAGTTTGGATACGTTCACCCTAGTACAGGCACAAAAAGAGGGAAAGGGGGAGAGAGAGAAGCTTCCACAGATACACGATCGCATTTTTCTGCAAATTCTTTTGAAATACTTAGCTTCAAAGACTGAAAAGTTGCGATAGCGGATAAAAATATGTGGCGCTAAAGCAAACAAGAGCTAATAACGAGGCGCTTTGGATAAAAGTTTTCGAGAGTTTTCGCGAGAGAGAGAGAGAGAGAGACCCTCCATAGCCGAGTCGAGCGCGTGCACGCGTCCACATTCGCGCGACTTGGCATATATATTCTCTCGCTTTCTCACTCTGATTCTTGTTCTTGCCCGCTTCTCCAGACGTTCGCCTCTTTTTTTATCTTGATCGCCCATTCCCCGCCCAGCTCATTTTTTCTCTTGGAATAGTGCAACATTAAAATGACATCATATCTAACGTTCCACTTCTTCTGTTCTTCCTCCGCTTCTCATTCTCCTGAATTCCTTCCCTTTTATTTCACTTTATTGCCTCGGGCAGTCTTTGGCTTAATACCCGTACTTAGAAAGCTGCAACTGTTTTCATGCGAATGCACTTTTTAGATCATTAGCTTAATTTTCTCATGAAAAATTCAAATGAGGCCGCCTTGCCGGATCCTGCACACTTTGAGTTGTTCCGCACAAAAACCGCATTCGGTCGCATCCTAAAAGTTGTTGAAAATCTCTGATCCAGCATCTTCTTTTCTCAGTCCATCTCTCTCAACATACACTACGTTCTGGAAGCTTCCTAAGTCCACGCGTGTCATCGTTTCTCTCTCCCTCTTCCTCTCTCTCTCTCTCTCTCTCTCTCTCTCTCTCTCTCTCTCTCTTTCCCTCTCCCGCTCCCTCTTCCTCTTCACGTCGTCACGGCTGATGCAGCAGCAGAGCTCGAGGCTCGCGCGCCGCGTCGCACAAATTCGCTCGGCTCGCGCGTGTAGTAACACCAGAGTGTAGTTCCCTTTTCGCTCTCTCTCTCTCTCTCTCTCTCTCCCTCTGTCCGGCCTGCGAGCTTTGACCGCAGGTCTGCCGGCGAGTGTCGCGCGGTCTTCCAACGTTACCTCACTCTCTCTCCCTCTCGTCTAGTACACATGTATATACGAGTTTGAGCGTGGGCGGAAGATGGAGAGATGTTGAGGGAAGGGGGAGGGAAATCGCTGGGCGCAGCAGCAGCTGAGCAGCCGAAATTGCTGCTCTCTTGGAAAGCGAGCGAGATGCGCTTTTGGTCTCTCTGTTGCTGCTTGGCTTTGTGTTTATTAAAGCGCCGCCGAGAAGACGCGAATAGCGTGTCCCGCTGGCTTTTTCTTGCCCGATTTTCTTTTTCCTCGAGCGGCTTGCAGATTTCGAGAGTATATTAACTTTTTTAGATATGACTATAGGTTTTTTTGAGGGTAGAAGCGGCACCGATGTTTACTGGTTGCATGTAAATGAAAATATTAGCATATTCCGTTCACACCGATGGAATAATAAACTTTGGGTATTGTTATTAAGAGTATGATTAAAGACGTAAAGAATTTTCGCGGCGAAAATCTGCGGTATTGTACCTTTTAATCTAATGCAAAAAGTAAAACCATTTTCTGCAAGTTATTGGTGTGAATAAAAAAAGGTGATAAATGGTAGCTTTATATGACGGTGATTCTCAAGTGATTTTAACGATATTATCGCAGTTTTAAATCAATTGAAAAGGAAATATGCTCTAGTTGTACTTATTACTCTTAATGAGGGATGCAAGTATTATATTGGTCTCAGTTTCTTCTGATAAATGCAAGCCAAAATTAGAACAGATATTGCAAAGCGTTTCTAATTTAAAATAAATATGCTGGCCACTGTTATAATGTTTCATAAAAAAATAACTTAAATTGTACAGACACACAAAATGAAAAATATTTCCTGTTTCTGGGATTTGACTAGGCCATTCTTATCTATCGTGAACCACTAGTTGTTTGTTCAATTATTGTTCTTGAAATATGCTTTGGACATTAAATTGGCATATCTCAGAGATAAAAATCGAATTAAAATGGATTTTGATAAGTTTATGAGTACAATATATTATCCCTTACCGCACTAATAAAAAAATGATTTGGACTTTATAATTTAAGATATTCCGAATTTCTTATGATATAAAATATCTCGAAATCCTGACGTGAAGGACCAATTCTGCAGTCAAATTCAGATTCAATTCACAATAGTTAAGAATAGTCTAGTTAAATCTCACAAACAGGATACTTTTTTAATGTTTTAAATTGCAAATCTGAAAATTTTTTAAGCCATGTATTATTTACATTTTGATTTAGTTTGTTTTTAATCAGAATTTACATTCATTCCTCTGATGTTTGCATTTTCATTTAAACATCTGAATTTAAATATTCGAAGCATAAATAACGTAACATTCATTTATTTACGTAATTGAATCGCAGTGATGATGTCATTAGTATTCGATGTTATTGTATTGAAATATTCATATAGCTTTACAGTTTCCACAGTATATATTTGCATTTAAGGAACAAATTTTACGATTTACGAAGTGTAAAGTAGGCTCACAGAATGAATTTCATCAGATTTCATTCCCGGAAACGAAGAAATGTGAGTACCTACATTTGTTTGTTATTTTTTTTTTAAACTAGAAAAAACCTTCAATACAGCTCTGTGTTTCGCTGCTACAGAGGCTACTATTGAACTAAAAGAAATTTTCAATTTTCAGTTACTATTCTGCTGAGTTCACGAAATTATAGTTGCGCATACTTTCAAGGTAGTAAAATTCGCACTTCCAATGGCTGTAAGAGAGCGGTTATGTCGCCTTTGTAAGTTATACCACAGTCACGTGAGATATTAAAAATTATATATATATATATACATACATACATACGGTCCTAGGTATATCTAGATGAAAAGTTTGTTTGTTTTGGTATAATTTAGAGCATTTACAAAATTTACCCCCGAGGGAAAGGAGGGCGGGCTTTTTCGATTGAAGTGTGAATAGCGAATTCGGAGCTTCCATTGAACAAATAAAAAGCACCTTTTTTTCGAAAATCGACTCTAATTGCATAAACTCTCAAAAACAGTATAGATATAGATAAACCTTATTCAACATTTTTTCCAACATACGGATAGACAACTGCAGCCGAAAACTCATTTCTTTAAATTTCCAGCTGTACAGCCCAGAGCCAATTAAAATAGCTGCAAGGCAGGCATTGTTTTTCCCGAAAGCAATCAACACTTTTCGAATTACATTCTCCGAACGAGAAGGTGTCATTTTAACAAAAAAATATCGCAAATCGATTTTTATCCTACACCACCCCTTCCTCTTCTATTTTAAATGTAGACACATTTCAGCAACAAAATACGGGTTCACCCACACCCCCCAGACATACACGTAGACGGAAATATGAGAGTAGTTGAGAAGGGAAAAAGACTCGCCGCCAGCCAACGCATTTCCAATCCCCTTAATACTTATACAAGCGAACCCATTAAAGCGCCGAGAGGACGAAACGGATAATCTCATATTAATAGCCTCGCGCGAAAAAGGCTGAAAAAGAGAACGAGTGAAAAAAAAGGAGAAGAGGCGAACGAAAAACGCCTCTCGCGACTGTCACGCTATAATAAAAAAGAGCAAACGGTACAAAGAAAAAAAAAGCGTCGAGAGAAGCTGCAGTGGCATCCTCCGTCTGCTTGAAAAGCTCCTGAGCGCGAGAGCGCAGGGCGGCAAACGAATCAATTCCGGGGCGCGACAATAAGCTCAGGCGCCGTAAAATAAATTCCGCGAGTCGGCGCGCATATTTCTCTCTCTCACTCTACTCTTCCCTCTGCCTCTCTCTCTCTCTCTCTCTCTCTCTCTCTCTCCTTCGCTGCGAAATCCCTTTATTGGCGCTGAATTATCCGTATAACTCTTTTTTTCTCAGGGCCACGTGCTTGACAGCCCGCCTCGCGATTACGAAGGATTACGAAGAATCGTTTACTCGCTCGGCAACTTGCCATTACTACTGTGTGTAGGCCTTTACTCTCTCTCTCCCTCTCTCTCTCTCTCTCTCTCTCTCTCATCCATTTCTTTCGAGAACGAAGATGCATGGCGACGCGGCTGCGCAGCTATTGTAGATTTGTATTAGCGACGGAATGAGATTTTCCCATCGTTTGTTTCGTGCCTTGATTTGCTTTCTCTCGCCTCGATAGCTATAAATATTTTAACTGTCTCTGCACGTGACAGGAGAAGAAAGTATTGTTAATTTTGATTACTTTGAAAATGGATTTCATTGTTTTCCATGGTAGTCGACCATAGTTGGTTGGTTTAAAGGTAACAAGTGCCGTATAATTAGAGAAATGGTGATCGTTTTTCAAAGTTGCAGTGCTACCATTATCGACAAATCGCTCGATGAACGGAGACCACAAAGGGGTATTTAAAGAAGCGTCTCCGTGCGCGACTGGCGATAATATCGATTCCAATATTTGAGGACTACAGTTTTCACGCAAATTAACAGCTAGAGAAAAAATATATAAAAAGCGCTTAGAAATAACGCATTCGGAGTACTAAAAATCTTTTCTCTTCATTTGTTCGTGGCGATCCCAAATGAGGTAAACGTCCTTAGAATTTATGTACGAAAATTGGATAAAATCCAAGTTCGATTTCAAATTTGCATTTTCATTCCAATTCCTTTTATCGTAGTAAGCATTGTAATAAGAACATTTTGAAGATTTTTTTTACAAAATCTTATCTATAAGTACAATTACATTCATAAAAGCTTCTGCACCACTTTCATAAATATATATTTCTGGTTTTTATGTAAGATGCAATACGAAAATTGTATTACCTTATTTGTTTCGTAAGGTAAATGTTTAAGTTTACAGCTTAAACTGACTCTAAATCTCAGAAGGTAAATGATGCTGCTTTAGTAAAGCTTACCGAATAATTTGTTCCAAGCATTCTCGTGACTTACGACTTAAAGTTCTATCTAAAAACTTAACTCTGTATAAAGTTCTATCTAATATTGTACGAACTTTAAGAATACTTATTCTAATTACTATTTAAATTTATTTTCAAGGATAATTCTTTTATTTTAATACTTACCATCCCAATATTGACTTGTACAATAAAGTAATAGCCGTTTCACTTCAGTTTATTTTATATAAACAGATAAATTACAAAAATATATTCATTTTCAATTTTTGTGAATCTTTCATTTTATGACTTATTAAAATTTATTAATGTTTGTATTTGGTTGAGAGAATGAATTTTCGTTACCTATGATGTTAGAGAAAGGTATGTTACAGACTGGTATGATACAGAAATATACACGCACTCAAAATTCTATTTATGACTTTAATGGATAGTGCTAGTTCAATCTTGTGTTGATTCAATTTCCCATTATTTCGTTGTTTGAAATATTTAATTGTAATGTCTGTTACATGTTTCTATTCTTTTTTAAATAATAATGCCTATCAAAATTGCTAAATAAAAGTTACAGTAATCACTCACGTATATTTCACTATACAAAAGTTTGTAAAAATGACCTAAAATACATTTCGTGAAATGCTTACATCATTTTCGTGTAAAAATTATGATATGTATTATATAATAATAATAATTTTAATATGGAAAATGTATTATGAATTGTACAAATATTGTCCTGTAAAATTTTATTCGTTCAATAATATTAAATTTTATGTTTTGAGCTCTAAAAAAAGTATATCCTTCCGAGTTTGAATTCTTTAAAAACAAATTGTTTTACTCTACTATGGTTTCATTATCCAATGTAGAACATCCCTTCTAAATAACTGTAATTGAAATTAATTTGATAGTGCAAAATTAGTAATGACTTGCTTTGTGTCGTTGTTTATCAAGCAAGTTAAAAATGCTGAACTAATAGTAATATCCAACATCGTAAGGCTAATATAACATAACAAGCATTATGCGATCCTATTATGAAGCCAAACTTCATAATCGGATTACGCTAATAGATCTCAATGTGTACTTTTTGCCTTGTTACAATTCACATTAAACTACCTAATCATTAATAAAATATGTAATTTTGTTCTCCTTCCATTTCTCTGCAATTCTCTCTTCCTTTCGCTCTCTTTCTCTCTCTCTCTCTCTCTCTCTCTCTCTCTCTCTCTCTGTCTTATCATCTGGCGTATATACGAAAGCCGGCTGACACCGGCAAGTTTCTGTTCCACGTGCGCCACATTTTCACAAGGGGTGTTTCAAAGACGACGTGAGTGGTTGAACAACTTTTACCATGTAAAAATGTGAGAGTGTTGAAAAAGAAAATATTTTTGAGGACGAAAGTTTGTCGGTCGCTGGGAGTTACAGAAGTAAATAGAGAAAAAGCAAGAGAGTTCGAGAATCAACTCAATTCTCACAGTTGGTGTTCCCATGTTTTGCTATTTATTAGTTGATGGAATAGATTCTGTGCTGTATAGCTACAAGGTTGAGTTGTAAATAATTAAAAGAGAACTTTTAATATTTGCACATTTAATGTCTGTACGAGCTTGATTCAAATACCTATACAAATTTTGAAATAGCTTCTACGCTGCACAATTCAATGTCTTTTAATTCATATTTCGTAATATTATGAACATTAATAAAAACTTATTTTAATAAAAGTTATAATAAAATAACATCGATTGAACTTTAACTAATGCAAACTTGTTAATTTAAAATTGTCGAAATATTTTGAACTCTAAATCTAGATAATAGAGCGTTTACAGGTTATGTCAAACTCATCTTCATCTAAGCTACTCGCCCATGTCAGTATTTTTGGCACACTCTGCACGCATGTAACTATGTACTCTTGTACACATGTATGTAGAAGGCGCGCACCATGCCAGCGGTGTGCCGTTCATTCATTACGAGTCTCGAGTAAGTACTTGATACGATGAGTCTTTCTCTCTGTCTCTCATCTCCATTCCGTGGATTTACCGCGGAGCTAAGGAAGAGGGAGAGGATGTGTATATAATAATAACGACAATCGAGGATCGTCTCTGATCTTGTTTGTTAGAGTGTTGGCGGAGAAAGAGGATGAGTAGCGGTGGTATAGTATAGGACCTTGCGAGTAAGAGAGGGAGTAAATAGAGGGAGGGAGGGGGGGGGGTAAGATGGATTAGTTGCGGAAGATCTGGAAACGCGGGGAAAGGGGGAGCCATTAAGTGCCGCTGCCGTTGCCGGTGCTGCTGCTGCTGCTGCTGGTAACCGATGGAGTTATACTCGGCCCTGTGCTCGATGTTATATTGCAAGTTTGGGGAGGCTGGGGAAATAGCGTTTTCTCGATATGATGAAGAGAGGCATTAATTCGATTTTTGCTATGGGCGCGCGCGCTCGCACACGTATGTAACGTGTCTTCCTTAGGGATTGGCGCGCGATGACGTTGGTGAATTTTTCCACCCCGTGATTGATGAGGACCCGTGGCTGAGACTATTTACGGCTTTATGAATCTCAATAATGGAAGAATTTTCTATTTGAGTTGTCTGTTTTTGTGACATTAATAATGTTCCTGGATTTGGATTAGATTTTTCGTCGGATTGATTGTAAGGGGTTCGATTGTTACGTAGGCTTTATCGAATTCTGATATGAAAGCGAGTGCTTTCGTTGCTGACTGTAGGAACATTTTTTTCATTCACCCTAATTTTTATTGTAAAAAAGTAGGTACAATGAAAAGTAGCTATATATTTTATTTCGAACTGAATTGGTAGTATTACATTTGTCATTATTAAAATTTACAGATAAAGAATTATTTAAAATTCTTCGGTAAATGTTCAAAGAACCTTTTTTCATTCTGAATCAGAAAATTAAATATTAAATAAAATATATTTATTTTCAAAATTGCGTAATAAACTTTTTTTTTTCTTTTATCGCAATAACGGGTACTATTGTACAAAATAATTTTATCGGTTCACTTATATACACTTAATTATTTACATCGTACGAGAGTATTCCGACATTTTCTCCTAATATTATAAACAATTAATTCTATTAAAAAAGAACAAGTTGCTAATACCAAACCAACATTAGCAGAATAAAATGCTATATTCAATTCCTTGAATGTTAAACTAAAAGGTTGCTTGTCTTCTTGAATATAGTGTTTAAAAAGTTGTCCTCGTAGTCGATCCTCTAGTATTTCTATTATCCCTGCCTGGAATAGTCTATAATGTAGCTGATCGAATCTTGGTAGTAGGGGCCAATCATATCTGACGTGAGTTACCATATATAGTTCCATAATTGTATACTTTGATACATGCGTAACTTGGCTTTCGGTGATCAAATATCGCAATATACATGGAATTAGACAAGCTACTCTCTGACCCTTTACTAGACGTTTAGAACAACTTTGGAAATTAGGCTCCACTACGTAACGCGAATATAGTTTTGAATGAGTGAAATATTGTTTAAAGTCTTCTACACCGTGCAGCAATAAATTCGATTTTTCCAAATCCTCTCTTGTTTCAATGGTTGGATCCGAATCGGGTGCTATGTGCATTGCATTCATTCGACTTTGAAAGTCGGAGTTTATCATCATTGCCAAAAAGATAAGAAGTATGAATAATAGTCGTCGAGATAAACCATGAGGTTCTCGTAGACTGGACATATTGAGTATCATTCTCACATATTCTAAAACGGATGTAACAAAATTTTTATGAAGACTGAATTTTAAAAAAAGACTAGCCATAATACTAGTTGAGAGAACGTACAACCAAAATTCCGGAGAAAATGATAACATAAATTTTTGTGCAGTTGTATACTTAATCATTGATGCAACGATACACAAACCATTGGATTGTTTTGGATAAGTATTATCACTCCACTTTTCGTGCTGAAAAAGTTGGTTTAAAATATAATCACTTTTACTTAGTATTAAGTCCTTAATGATTTCGCATGTTTCATTGTTTTCATTTTGAATGCACAAACGTTCATATATTTTGTAATGGCCAGTAGCATTCAAATGTTCTAAAATCAATTTATTTGACTCATTGATTTGTCTTATAAGGTCTAATTTATTTATGTTTTTGCCATCAGGTGCGGGATTTTCGAACGCATACATACCGATTTTTAACGGATAACCACCTAAATTTTGTGTTTTGTCAAAGTTCAGATTCGTACACCATGACGAACTTGCTACAGAAACATAAAAAATATTTTAAATAAATCTAAAGTAAATAAAGTACTAATCATTTTAAATTTTTTCTTTACTTACGAGATAAATATGGTGTTTCAAGTTTGTGCTCAAATAATGCCCAATAATGGTCATTTTGTACACTGTTGCTTTCAATTATATTCCAAAATTTAGGAGAGAATCGTGTATATGGGTTGAACGTGTAAAGTCGAATTTGATTGTTAGAATTGCCACATAAAACAGTTGCTGATAAGATATTAAAGGACCACACTAAATGTAAAAGATCTCTTGACATTATACAACCCTCTTCCAGATTTTTATTCACTATTAAAAAAAATCCCTTGACGTTCCACAATAGTGAGTCTCGGAGTCTTTGTAATGCCAAAGAAAGAGAAGCAGTGGAGTTAATAGTAATAACATAATTCATAGCTGTATATGTATTTTGTCTTATAACAATAAATCTTGGAATTGTTGAGTTAGACCTGTCTATTTTATATCTTTGAAAGATGTTAGTTTCATATAAACCTGTTAATCTTACAGGGAGTAATGACGTAAAAGTTTGATTTAAAACATAAAAGTCATCATTACTCCAACCGCCAGACAAAACAATGGTGTCGGTTTTTCCAATAAAACAACTTTGTATTATGTTCACCTTAAAAAAATAGTAGTATCATATAATTAAATTATGTAATATCAATAAAATAATAATAAAAATCAAACGTGATATCTACTATCTTACCGTTATTTCTAATATTTTACTCGTTGTAAATACTTCGTTACTATATTTAATTTTGGCTTGAAAACTAAACAATATCGTAAGTTCATTTAAAAGCACATATAATAATATATACTTTCTTGATCTCATTTGTTCCTTTATGCACTTATACTCTTTTAATTTACTTTACACTTGCGTTATGTATTTTTCAAAATATTAGGATGAATACACAGAAACTATACCAAGCACTTTTGTTTTGGGAACGAACATTAAAACGAGGCATTAGTCCTGCGACTGAAAATAAACTGAAGCTATTTGTTCCATCAGTTCCTGACAAAATGATTACATCATCATTACGAAACTATATGCTGTGAAGTGTTATCTTTTAATCAGTAGTAAAAGCAAATTTCTTGAAAGATAATGGATTATAGGCCATATTTTTATCTGTATCGACGTAAAACTATTACTGCGAATGAAGCTTTTAGTCTGAGAATTTGACAAGACCGATAAAATGAATACGACCTTTATTCACTTTTTTTATTCCAATTCTTTGGTAAAACCTGTAAAAAGTTTTAATAGTTTTTAAATAAGGCGCTCTGAGATAATTTAGAACATTTAAATAAAATAAAAAGTATAAGTGTTATACATTAATTAAACTCTTAAATAGATTGCCGATTGTCGGTAACTAAAGTACCTATGCAGTAACAATTAAGTAATTTTTTTAGCTTTGCAGGGGCTTTGTTTACTAATTTTATATTACTTATCTAGAAAAAATTAAGAGAAAAATTATAGAAAGTATATTTATGTTTTAATAATATTTATGTTTTAATAATATAAAACGTTAAAGTTTACAATTATTTCAAAATTTTATCAAAATCTATTTTCAAAATGCTTAAAATTTCAGTAAAATTATTGTATTAGCTTTGATGATCGTAAACATTTTTAGAAAACAATTAACAATATACGTATTAATTTCAGACATTATGAAAAAACTTTAACACTGTCGAGTAAGAAAGAGCACTCTACACAACTGAATGTATACTAGAACTGACGATGTTCGACTTCATAGTTGAGTTTCCCAGGCAGCTTGAGGAACGTGTGTCAGCAATATTCGGTAATCATGGAAATGGACTCTAATAATTCCCGAACTAAGATTAAAAATAACTAATTCATTTATCGAGATAACTGCCCGTAGTTCAATATATTAATTAAGATAAAATTGAATAAAATCGTATAATGAAACCCTTAAGAAAAATTTTACGCTTCTATTACTGGATATCGGTGTATTTCGATTACTGTATCCTATACGTAAAAGAATAAGATCAAAGAGTCAAAACCAGTCAGAGCACGATCTGGGCTACTATCATAATAAAACTTTATCGGTTTTTGAAAATAAATTGTAAATGATTATATATAATAATTTTTCTTAAAGTTTTAAAATTTAATTTCTTACAAAAACAAATAATTAAACAAAAGTTGCATGCGCTTAAATTAGCTATAATTTTTTCAATTTTCTGTATAAATATTTATATATATTTTGTATAAATATTCTTTCGATTAAATTAGCGAGTTCTTAGACGAATAACTGGCTTAGTAGTCGAATAACTCTGGCTATTTCTCTACAGTTTTAAAAAGAAAATTGGCTAACGACTCGGCTATGTTAAGCATCACATTTCTGGTTTCTTTATTATTCCGAATAGGCAAATTCGATTGTTATCTTAGTCACTCGCCGTTACGAATCTGAGTATATATATATATACTCAGACGCAAGACGGAAATAAATCATTTTTACTATTTATACAGAAACATAGAGTTTAAATGTCAAAAACAAACATCCGAATAAATTTAGCTATATTTCATATTTCTGTTGGGTACACTGAGAGAAGCAAATGTTTCAAATAAAACTTATTTAATGATAATTTAATAATTGGAAGACTATACCAAAGTAATATAAATATATATATAATATTACATATATTTTCAGTACTATGCGTCAGAATAAAAAAAATACATTTTCACTGAAACATACAATTCTTGTTTAAAGAAATTGTGTGTCTATTTAAAAAAATAAGCATTTCCGCAATCCAAAAATATTTCAAGATTTCGAGTAGAGATAGCCAGTTATTAAAATCACGATTCTCCAGTTCACTCTTAAATTATGCGAGTAATTCAGTATAAATTCTAATGGTCTACACCTAATGACTCTACAAATGTGTACTTAGCTAAAGCTCTCTACTAAGAAACATTTTAAAGTTATTAGACTAGAACATTTTAATATACGCGCTTGAGTCTTCTTTTTTGTTTTCTTTCTAGTTAAAAGCCACATACTTTTTTATTTAAACTTTGACAGCTGTTGTATCATTATAAAACATTTGGATCTTAAATGAAGACCTTACATTTTTTAAATATTATAAATAAATTATGTCAGTTTTAATACGAATTTGTATAAGTTTATTTTTTAAATTCATTTTTTAATGTTATCTTTACTGATATTCTTACCTTCATATTTTTCTTTCTTACACTATGCTATGCACTTTAAAAATTAACTAATTGCCATCTATTTTTGAATGTATATAATTTTTTTAATTTAATATTTTTTAAATATTTTTTTGAATGAAATCAATCAAACGCTATTTATATTCGAGGCTTATCAGAAACTCCTACCGCTGCAGTGCATAACTAAAAAGTGTTTTGCTATTTCATCGAGAAAATAAAACCATTTTAAAATTCTGAATACCTATATATTTTAATAATAAACCAACTCATTAATAGTAATACAAAAACAGGTATAACAGTAAAACACAGGAAAAGTATAATTTTTTATCAATCGGCACTACACAGCTTCCTCTTAGCCCAACAAAAAGTAGGTGACTGAGCATGAAGAGGTCAAAAAGCATAATGCGACCAGCACGATTTATACATGTTACAATGACGCTGCGCATAATGAAAGTGAATTTACGACGCGGCTTTTGATACTCATAATAAGCCGATGCTAATCGCGGCCATCGTCCGAGGAACTGCTCTACGCCGCCGTATTAACGGCCCGCGTATTATGGCGTCCGCATCGAAGGAAAATAAAAACACGCGATTCCATATCTCAAAAAATGGATCGTCTGCAGACGTGTCGAACCATAGAGAGAGAGAGATAGATAGATAGATATGTATTTATTTTCAAATTGTTTACAAAAATGGTAAAATATTGATTATACAATTAAATCGGATAAAATGAAATAAAATATTGCACACTTATTTGTCGGTGATATCACAGTCGCTATTACAAAGTTTTAAATACTAGAGAATTATCACAGTCAGTCTTATAATTAATAGTAATATCACAGTGTGCAGTATATACAAAACATTTTGCTCATAGCAAATAAAATTAAAATATAAAAAAAAGTCTTAATATCCAACAGTCAAAGAGCTAAAATTAAGCACATTCACACTACAAAAATATCATTCTCTCCTCTCACTCATCCCTTAAATACACTCATGCCAATAAAAGAGAGGTGTATATGGGACGATACATAATAAATTAACACACAGAAATGTTAATCGAGTTCGAAGAGGTACTCCTTAACTGCGTTCTTAAACCTACTGTGGGAAGTAAGATTCCTAACCTCAGCAGGTAATGAATTCCAAAAATGCGCACCTTGAACTTGGACAGATCGCTTTCCAGTCTCAGTGCGTACCAGGAGAGGTGAGAGTTCTTTTGCCACCCCCCGTGATGCATGCGCATGATTTTGTACAAAAGTACCAAAAGTACTGGAAGCATCTCCAGAGAGAGAGAAAGAGGGAGAGAGAAGATGCGTGTATATATAGAGTGAGGCATAGGAAGCGTTAGCGAAGCTCGGAATGTAGAAAAGTTAAAGAAAGAGCAA
>UELU01145621.1:103175-138254 GCA_900490025.1 Megastigmus dorsalis | reverse complement strand
TGTGTGTGTGTGTGTGTGTGTGTGCATGAAGTAAGATTGGAAAAGTAACCTCAGCCGTTTATTGCTTCTATGCAATCTAGTAAATATATACGGGATCAATCAGCTGACGAGTCGATAAACAGCCCGAAAAAATCTTCCGTGACTGTTCGGCTCCAGAGTTTACGAGAAATTGTGCTGTTTTCATTTTTAATTAAAGATTTTAGCATTATTGACGTGCTGTTGATTTGTTGCATATAAGTAGTCAATGGATTGTTGTTTTAGCGAACAAACGAATATCGGAATGGCTTTGCGTAACCTCTGATGACTAGAAAATGGGTTTTCGGAAGGCCCCGTAAGGTATTTACTTTCAGTCAATTGCAAACAAAGTCGAAATTAATATTCAGAGGCATTTGATTGCAAATATTGAATTTTGGACAGGAGTCATGAGAAATTCAGCTTCGTATAATCACTGTAAGACACATATTCATTTATTTTAAATTTTCAACTTTTTTACTTTTCAAACCTTATAATTGAGTTGATGCATTATACCTAAATAATCTAAAACAGAAAAATTGGATAAATTTGATAAATTGGAACAGATATGAATATTTTATAACAAGTTTTTAAAAATAAATTGAGATCGATAAGCTTTAAATCGGCATAGGATTAATTTAATTGACATTTATAGCTTCCTACAAACTAAACTACATTTACAACTAATTATAATCTGCATTTAATTTGCATAACGCATGCAAATGACTATTGCACAAAATATAACATTATCTGAACATAATGAATACACTATCCTATTTTTATGAAATTCTGCTCCTCATCCAGCCATAATCACGCGCGTTATCCTCACATTAAAGAGTAAACACCAATTATCATATATCAACTAATTTCACGCTGCGTCTAATATTCCCTTCATCATCTCTCTTTGTGTTTTCCCTTCAAAGTAAAGCTATAACCCCTTTCTGCATTCTTCCGCGGCCTCTCCTTGTCTTTTCCTCTCTTTCACTCTCCCGTGGGTCATAATTACTACAGGGCATTGAGCAGCAATTAGCTTTAGCTCGGCCGACTTGAAACAAGACGAGAATCCTCAAAAGCTCCCATTCTCAAGGACACTATCAATTTCGACGCCCACTCCGCCAGGTTTTTCAAAGCCTTTGCAATCAACTGCAAGCGGTAATCTCGTTAACATTTTATTCTTTCAGACTTATACCTCTCTGTCGAGATACATACGGGTGAAATTTGAAAATAGCACATGAAGGCTTTCTGTACAAGTGTGCAAATACGCAGTGTCAAAATAGACACGAAATAGGACAATATCCATGCCTGTGTTAAAAAAAAGTTTCCTGCTTCAATTTCAAATCTAAAAATTTGTAGTAAACTGGGTCAAAAATAATTAAAAATATTAAGAATGATTGCATCTATTTTCATTATCAATAAACAATTTTGCTTTACTATCTTATAACGAAGAATATTTTTCTTTTAGAATTATAAAATAAGTATCAAATAACTCAATAAATTCGTACGTCCTAATTGAAGCAGTCGTGACTTTAGCTAATAATACTAAACTTTGTACGTATTTTACGTCCATGCTGATAAAAATTTTAATCCGCAAGCTAAGCTACTTTTTTATTTGTACCAACGCAAAATTTATTTTAACCTCGAAATAAAACTTGTTATTTATACTATAAGTAATAAATAAGTTTTCATAATAAAAATATTGAAGTTCAGTGAAACCGCATTGAGGCTTCCGTCTCTTATGATAGGATAAAATATCAAAATTAAGCTGGACCTTCATTTGTTCTGCTTAAGGACGTTGACGAAAAATAATCGCAGCTAAAAGTTTAAGATTTTAGAATTCATTATTAAATGGATTATTTTTAAGATGATTTTTCATCTATATAATAGAAGAAGTCAAGACTGTAATGATAAAGCGAAAAAATTGCACCAGTAGAAGTATTATACTTAACTTTTGAGTGAGATTGTTTCACTGTATACATTTTTTTTATAATGTTAGTAGGTTTGTATTAAATAAATGTATCTTAAAAACTGTTTTATAGACCTCCCTATTTATTATTATATTTCTAACACCCTTTTGCATTACATACTAGTATTTAAAACAGTCTATAGAACAATATTATTGTTATTGATAAAAATTTTATTAAAAAAGACGTTTCGAATTATGAGCAATTCAAAAAAAACAATCAGCTTTTCAAGGCCTTAAATAATAATCTTATATGCAAAATTTCAAGCAATCCTACATAATAGAATTGTGAAGGTCGTTAGCCTAAAAGAAACTAAATCATTGCTTTGCTTGGTAATTTTTCGCAGGCGGAGGCCGGTGATGAGGGGCGTCGGTTAGGAGTACCAGTAGCCGGCGAAGAGGAGGAGGAGGCGGAGGAGGAGGAGCAACAAGAGCGACGGAGGGTTCGGTGGAAAGATGCCGTCCTCCCAAAGAGCAGCCTTATTACAGCCGCTGCTGCTGATTCTAATCATCGTGGAAAGCGCCCAAGCCTTCAGCTCCCGCACACCAGGTGAGCCCCTAGTCTCCACTCTCTTACTTTATATAACCATACATATATATATGTATATGTGTGTGTGTATGCGCAGTATATGTAGTTTGAGTGCGGCGGGCGCGACTTTATGCTAATGGCGGTGGGTGGTAATGCTACTGAATAAAAGAGGGAGGCGCGTGCGATATTGTAGGAGCGTAAAATGTGTGCAGCGCTGATGCTGCTGTGTATATGCGTGTGCAGGTCTTTTAGTGTTTTAGGAGCTGCAAAAGATAGGAATTTCGTTGAACTTAAGCCGCAACTAAGAGTACAAAGAAAAATCTGTAGTCTAATTCTTTTAAGCCAACATCTGTCGGTTTTTTTTAACGTGGTAGAGATTTAAAAGCAATGGAGAGCAATTCTAAAGAATCATTGAAATTCCATTTCCAACAGTTTTATAAATATATATTATTTATCTTCTTACATTATAAAATCTACCGAATTTATGATAAAATAACTCATCTGAATTAAATAACGTTAATCCTTTTCTATAGTAATATGTCAATTGTAAAATCGACCCTCCATTACACGCGAATCCTGTCAAATTATTCCTGCTGCAGAATTCAAAGGAGGATGCCAATGGATGCCCCCGATAAATATCAATAGGCAAAGCATAAAAATACTATAAACATGAAGAATTTATGTAAAAACTTAAAAATTTAAAGAAACATTCGGAAATTAATTTTTTGCACTTTTCATTACTAACTGCCGCACGAAATCTTGACTTTTCCACTTACTTCAAAAAACTTGTTCTTTTCAATTATCCCCACTCTTTCCCAGGTTAATATTTTTTTAAGTTTACATTCGTCTGCATTCTTCTGCTTACTACGACTTAGTTGGCATCCTCCTTTATGACACTGTAATCCTCCTTTGTAATGCCGACGTACTCTGACGCTACGTCAAATTCTGTGAATAGCAAAGTACCAAAAATAACTATCGGACGCATCCCTGCATCATCAACTTGGCACAGGTTCTCGAAAGAATCATTAGTCCTCAGATTATTCGCAAAGTAACCACCCACAAAAGACTCGAGCCACGACAAAACGAAGGGTAAAAAGCCATCGATGTAGGGAGAGAAAAAAAACTCTCCGAAGCATTACAAGTGAAAATGTTAATCGCCCGGTAATTTATGCGCGTTCTCCTGTCCTCCCACCCTCACGCGCTTGCGCGAGTGAGCGAGAAGCAGTAGGAGAGGAAGCAGAGAGGGCGCGAGGGAGAGAAAGGAAACCAGAGAGAGAGAGAGAGAGAGAGAGAGAGAGAGGGAATATTCGGCCTAATCGCAGAGCAAATAAGACTATCTGATCGAATTTTAATGGGCGACTCGCGTGCTGGTGGAGCGGGAGGAGCAAGCTCTCGGTGTCGAGTGACCGTACTTACATAAGGGCGTACATACATACGTAGACGTGTACACAGGTAGAGCCGCGTTATGCTGTATGTGTCTGCCTCCTTGGCTTCGAAAACGACCTGATATATCGTTTCAGCTCGGTACATCGACGCTGGCACGTGTCGAATTCTCGCTCGTGCGCGACACAGCCATCGCCTTGTTTCTCGCCGAGCACCTTAATCGGCTTATCGGGACGACGAAGCCACCCAATCCCCACCCGCGACTTTTAATTGTTCAGCCGACGGAACTGTTGCTTATTAGTATACGGAATTTAAAAGATGCATTTTTCTCAAGTTGAAAAAGAATTTAATAATGTATTTTTCTCCTCTCCTTTTTGCTTGCACTTTCTATTTGGGGGGCCTGTGCAGCTAGAGTTTCGTGCTAAGCCACTTTACAAGACAATTTTTCATGTTCCCGAGTTTTATCATGCCAAGAGCCGACGTAATTTTGGAACTGATTATTATCGGAGATACATAGGGAGTTATTAATAGATTATTGTACAAGAAAATAGTTCATACATATACATATACATATTTATATATGTATGTATAACGACATGAGGATTATGTTTTTTCGTTGTATTATTTTCGAAGTACTTAGTAGGGGTATCAGATTTTCATTAATTGTGCAACCGATGTATTTTAATAATGAAATTAACATGTGCTCAGTTATTCGTATTGCGACAGTAACAAATAACACACTACTATTTACTATTTATAATAAATATTATTATGTAAGATTTAGTATGTAAGACCTTTTGTATACCGGACCTACGAACACGTAAAAATTTACCTCTGTAGGGTTTACCTTCGTAAACATATTTTTCTGGTTAAATAAACATAAACATAAACAAGAGTCACGCATGTGTATAGTCAATTATATGCATTAAATAAAGTTTGTTTAAATTACGTCTTTCTTATATACGTATTTGATCGTATATACATAATTTAAAAAGAATAAAGTTAACGGAAAACTCGTCCAAACTTTTATTTATACTGAAAAAGTTCAAATTAAAAAAGGCAAGTTGTCTAGTAAACTCTATACTTTCGAGCTTAATACTCGGAAGGGAGGTAATATTAGAAAAGATAAAATTTAACTTTGTAGTTCTGGGAAAAATTCAAGAAAATTTCAAGCTGATATTTAACATAAAATATTATTTACCGATGAATACTCCAGATTATTATTAGACATTAAGGTAATTTTGGGCGAAATCTACTTATGGTAATGAGCCAGCTCACGTAAGGCCGATGTGTTAGTCTAAATTCCTTCTCTACTTACATCCTCTTATCTTCTTTAAGCGCAGCTTACACGAGCCACTCTCTTGTCCAAGGGTATAATAAATTAAATTCTCCTGTCCCTTTTCCAGGGCAACGAAAGCAATGTGTTGTTTTTGCCTCATTAAATTCGTATAAAGCTTTTACTTTCGCTAAACTCTTGTTTCGCACAATTCTTGTTTTCCTTATATAACTTTTTTTCAACTGTATATCTCTTACAAAAAACTGCGCTATGAAGGGAAATAAAAAATTTATGGAAAAATATGCGTACGATTCGGGATATTGGATTTTAATGCACGATTATATTCCCAATCGCGCGCTCAGGAAATTATTTAATTTTACAGAATTATAAAATTTGTTATTATTTCGATAACATGTAAATATATATATATACATTTATGCGTGATTATATACATTATGGATATTGGAAGTGGTTTAATGTGCGAAAATATAACATTAAATAATCGACGCACTGATTAATATCGTGAATACATATATTAAATCGTGTTTTTATAAGTTTTAATTTATAATCTACTTAAAGAAGCAAGAGAATATTTAATTTTCGTTTTCGTTATAATTAAAGCTTCAACTTTTTTAATAAAAAGGAAAAATAGCGTTAATTCTAAAAAAGTAACTTTTTTTTAAAAAATTAACTTTAAAATGTAATAAATGAAAAACATTTTGCATATCGTATTTTCGAGAAGTCGTCGTAATGTTATAATAACATTATCGAAAACTATTTGTACATATAAAAGGCCAGATTCAAAACGTCTTCACTAGTCGATGAGTTATAAGTTAAATTAAAACAAATCGAAGCAACCTAAAACTAAAAAATAATTACAAAATATCATTTTATCCTTTGCTTTATCAAGGCTCTAAATTCTCCGTTTTCTGAAGACCCATTGGAGAATGCGAAGCCCTTAAAGTAACCATTTAACTTCCTAGTATTCTGTACGTCGATGTCGTACAGTCAAAAGAGCATCGCGCAAAATTTTCCCCTCGAGCCAAAGCTCTTAGCGCGAGTAGAGAGCAAAGACAAGAAACGCTTAAGAAAACATCAAGTTAGAGGAGAGACGATTTAAAGAGATAAAAGAAAAAAGGAAAAGAGTGAGAGAGAGAGAGAGAGAGAGAGAGAGAGAGAGAGAGAGAGAAAGAGAGAGACAGATAGAGAGAACAATAGATAGATCGACGTGGCAATAGCAGAAAAATAATGATTCGCAGTTTAAAATTGAAAGAGGCTTATAACGTGACAAATAATGTTGCAATAAGCGAACCAAATGTTATTTGTATAGAATAATGAGAAACCATGTTAATTGGTATCGATTTTTTTTAATGATGCAAAAACATAGATGAAGGAATGCCGTTAATTATTGATTCACGATGGAACTAAAGCAGCTATTATTATAGTTAGGAATGTTTTTAATAATGCACTCCATATTTCTGCACGATTCCGCGGCACAATTACCACGTACAAGTCGTACTCGTACAAAGCAGATTGCATTGTGGGTTTCACCGGAAGGTCCAAACTTGATCCTATAAATTTTTCTTAATAACCGCAGTTTAAAATAGGAGAACATCGGTAAAGCACGCGTATCACAAGGAATCTTGGGATCTCACCTCTTTTTCCGGTTCCCCGACTCAACTCCTGGTCTTCGTCTCATTTTCCTGAGCCCGGGAACAAAGAGCAGCAGCAGTAGCAACGGCGGCGGCGTTCGCGTTCATGTAGCCCAGTAGACAAATGCGAGTTGCGCATAGTTGACGCCCCGTTGCGTGGCTTGCGGCCAATGCACAGCCGCTTACCGTGAGAATTCCCATGAGCGATGCCAGTAATTAATCTGTTTTTTTTATCCTCCTCGCGCAATTTCGGTGCCCTCGCCGACTCGCCACTAGTTTCCACTGCTAATGTTTGCATTTCTTTTGTAAACGTGGAGAGACTTGACACCTTCTAGCCTTCTTTTTGGACTTGTTGAGGTATATTTCTTAGCGTATAGTTGTGCGTTGGACTTTTGAGGGATTAATTGCGTTACTTATTCTTGCTTCTTATGGAAAATAGATTGTATATATAAATAGTTTTCCAGCTTACCAATCGGATGAATAAGTTGTTTGAAAGACACCGCTAAAAATAATCGGGTATATTCGTGAAGAGTCAAAGCAAACGCCACAACGCTTAATCTAGCTTTGGTAAAATTATTTATACACAGTTATTCGTATATATTACTATAATCTCAGTCATTTATATCGGATGATGGACATATACATTTAAAGAGTTTTAAATAAGTCAGAGCTTCGGGTACTCAACTTTAGCAGCCTGGAGATTCTAAAATAAACACTGCCAGAAGGTTGGTGGGTCGTCGGGTATAAGGAGAGCGAGAGAAAAAAGAAACAAAAACAGAATTTAAATCCGTGTGGATTTAAGATTTTAAGCTCGCTTACAGCATCATAAAGTCAGAATTAAAAGTTAAAAATATTCAAGCCTTAGGGGATAAAAACTCATTGACGGTGAAAAATAAAGGAACGCGATATACAGATCATCGCCACATAAGTATTACCAATTAACTAGCTAGCTTCTTCAACTTCTTAATCATTCGAAACTTGGGGACGCAAATTTATATCAAATAATTACCGAGCCTAGATAAAAGAAATGCAGAATTTATCGATTATTTAGTCTTGTCTATTATGTTGTACTTTTAAAAGTTTGGTCCTTACGTAAAATCAAAACTGTGATAGATTGCTCCCTTGTTTCACTGATACCGCGATTGAATATAATTAAAAAACTTTCATCACCTATTAATCAAGAATCGATTAATATTATTATAGACGTATAATCACTCAATATATTAATTTAAGTATACCAGAAATACAAATTGAAATTCAATTAAATAACTACTATACTTAAACTAATACTTCACATATTATACTGGATGGTTTCCAGAAGTCCTACAAACAATAAAGTACATTTCTATAGGCAATCGGAAACACACAAACACATACTGCAAGCAGACGAGGGGGTCGAAGAAAATATTCTCAAAATTGTTAAGATCAGGAGGCAAAAAAGTATAGCTGCTGCGTAAGATAAATGAGATGGAAAGGAAAGAGAAGAAAAAAGGTAGCGTAGGCATTAGCGAATTTGTTCGGACAAGGGAATGATGGGCTCGGAGCATCGAGCACCTCCTCTTCCTTGGCCCTGGGAAATAAGACAATGCTTCGGCACGCAGAATGGATAGAGAGAGAGAGAGAGAGAGAGAGAGAGAGAGAGGGTAGGAAGAAGAGTGGAAATACTCACAAGGAGAATTCCGTTTGCGGAATGACGTCCGCGCTACGAATGGAAACTTTCTCTCTCTCTCTTGCTCTCTTGCTGGAGCTTCAGGAGACAAATGGTCTCGCATACTTAGCGAGTACTTGACTGTGACAAAGTGCGCACCGCGTAGCAGCCAAAGCCGTGAACGCATCTCCGAGTGAGAGAGAGAGAAAAGGTGTAGCTCCTCTCTCCTGTTCGAGCAAGCTTCTTGCGAGCGTGTAAAAATAGGCTACCGGGGCTCGAGCAGCCAGCGCCGATGGCAGATTGAATGAAAATTTAAGATCTGCTCATGCTAAGTTGCGCTATTAATTCTTAATCAGATACACAAGATGAATCGAATTTAATAAATTAAAGACGATATGAGTAAAATATCCATGCTTATAAATGAATTTTATAAAGCTTACCTTCACTTTACTTCTTATAATTACAAAGCGCAGAGTTGTTTAGATGAATTTATTTCTGATCTAAAGTATATATGAAAATATTTTTTTCAGTTTTTAAGAAACCGACTATTTATTATCAACTACTAATACCAATTTTAATTGATCATTTTCTCCTTAAATACGATAGGAACAATTTGACTCGTTACTGTAATTAATATATTCCGATTTGCATTGCAAAAAGCATATGATATTGTTTAAGTTATCAATAATTAGTTCATTCTTGGTATATTCAACTTCTGTAATTTATAAAACTGCTGAACAATATTTTAAAAATAAGTTGCACAATTCAGAAAATAATTTGATTTTAACCTTTAGAGACCTTTGATAATTTTCTGTTATAGAGAGCTATTTGTAAGAGACATAAATAATAATTAATCTTGAGAGAGAATGCAGCAAGCTGAGAATAAAAGGACAGTATTACCACTCAACTGAACAATGAAATTCATTAGCGAGTTCTTTTCGCGAGAGAATTAGACATAAAATTTGTTTTCCTCTTTCTGAGGCTGTATCTTTTAAGGAGGAGGTACGCAAGAGGAGCAAACGAGAGAAGTGTTTGCATTTTGCTGACGATAGCAACCGTCTATAATAATAAAAGTCGTTCGAATTTGCTCTTACTTTAATAATTTACCTTACTTTAATAGTTTATGTGAATTGATTGTTTCATATTTTCATCTACAACTTTTCAGCGAGATCAGGTTTTAACAAACTGATTATCAGCGATATTTTCTACACGAACTTTTCTATGGAAATTAGAAAAAAATCGTTTTTTGAAGTTTAACTGTGGCCCCTTAAACAATTGACAAAGCTTAATGCGATATATTGAGGGGTTGCATAAAATTGTGTGTAGCAGCATCGAAACGTTTATCAAAGCGAAAGCAGTTTGAACGGTAAACACATCTAATGAAAATTCTCATAAAATCACCCGTAGGTGAATAAGAGCCAGAGATACTTTCTCCTACTTCGTAATTAAAAAGACTCCGGCTCGCGTTCCGAGGGAATCGGACTTTTTTCTTCTACTCATTCTCGCGCAAAGGAAAAAAAAGGAGGAGCAGAAACGCTAACGCAAGAGAAGACGAAGCATAGCAACAGCAGCAGCAGCAAGAAGATACACTTTTAAAGCACTTCTTGAAGGGGAGCCGCTTCTTATTTAGCTCTGTCATGGTTAGCTTTTTTGTTTACTTCCCGCGTCTTCTTTCTCTCTTCTTTATTTTTTTCAATTTTGTTTGCTTATGGGGATGATTAGGGACTTAACTAATCACTCTGCGTGGCGAAGCAACAAAAAAACTCTCTATGCGTACTTTTCGCTTTTTTTCTCTCTCTTCTTCGTCGCCGTGGGCGACGACGACGACGAGTTTGGCAGAGAGAGAGAGAGGGAAAAAACGCACACGGCGCGGAGAGAAAAGTTTGCGGAGCTGTTTGAGAAATTAACAGCGGGATTATGTTGGGGTGGAAATAAATTACCGCTGTAGAATTTCATTTTGGAAGCGCGAGTAGCGAAAACTTGTCGAAGGTGATAAATCAAATGAAAATTCGTTTATGCTAATGGTGTGTGACTCACTTCTAATTGTTTAGTTTTAGATGACAAATAATATTGTTGTCTTATATTACTACATCTTATATTACAATGAAAACATTTGAAATGAACTTAATTGATTTATTATTATATAATTTGAAAGTAAAATTTTAACGATGAAAAGTACTTTTAACTTTTAAATTTAAACTCTTTCATATTCTACGCATTAACTAAAAAAATCCATCACATAGATTTTATTACAGGTTCTATTTCAAGAAAAATTATTATGTTTTTAATTCCTTGTTAACATTTTATAACTCGTAAGGAAAAATAAAAAGGAAATTCTTATTATCTTAACTAATATTATTCATTAACAAACTGACATGAAAATTTCTTTAATTAATATTATTGCTGTACGGAAAATAAATAAAAGAATTTTAAGAAAATAAAAATTCCTTATAGGCTTGTACTCTAACTAAACCAAGGAGATGATAATCAATGCACAGTGCGAAAATAACCTAAAAGCGAAGTCAACAAACTGAACACAATTTAAATTAAGCAAACAAAACTTAGGAGTTCCGAGAGGATTAAGCAAAAGTAGCACGGAAAAAATAGTAAGCACTCGAAAGCGTATAGTGTCATAGAGCACGACAGAACGAGAGAGAGGAAAACAGTCTTATATTATTTTTAGCCGTCTGCGGGCAAAAAAGGTTACGTGCCTCGCTTTTTCACGCGCACACACACTCGCACACACACATACACACATTTGGTTTCCTTTCTTTCACGTTTTTTCATTCTTGTTTTATATATATATATATATATATAATAGAAAAGAGGAAAGAGAAAAACGCGAACGATGGAAAGCAATGCAATGGCTGTAAGTGATTCGAGTCGGGATCGAGTCGGTCAGTCCTTCCCCACCTCGCAGTAATTCGCACAAAGAAAAGAGAAGGTGAGAGAGGAAGAGAGAGAGAGAGAGAGAAACGTGGACGTAATAACGACGTTTCCGGTCTCTCGCGCGCGAGCCCGCGAGCTTGGAGCGCCCGCAATATGGCGCCTTCTTTCTCCTTTCCTTTCTTTCTTTTGCTACTCTTTTTTTTCGAAAGCCTTCGATAGTGAGCGCGTGCGCGCTTTTTTAAAGGCGATTCTGAGAAATCTCGTTTCGCTGTTGCTCCCCTTTTTTTCCTTCGTTCTCTACCTCTAACCCGTTATCCTTTTTTTTTCTTTTCTTCTTTTTGTTTCGAGAAAACGGACTTTATGACTATGGGATATCGTTGCTCGCCTTGCTTTTCTCTTTCTGAGTTCGGAATTTGTTTTTCAGCAAACATTGTCAAACAATTAGGACTGTTTTTCAAGTAGCTTTGATAATGTGTAGATTTTATTCATTCAATAAGTTTGTATGTCCGACTTGCTTGTGACTCTTATAGTTCCGTTTCTTTCTTCCTTAATTAAAAAACACATAATTAAAATACCTTTAGCAATAAAATTATAGACATCATCAGTTTAGAATATATCGATTTATATACAGTAGCGTTATTGCGCTGAGGTGCAAGAGCAAATATGGTCTACACATGCAAGCTTAGAGCTCCGAATTTTGTACGCATCGAAAACAAGTCAAAAAGTATTAAAAACCGGAAACAATAGGACGTTTTGCCCAAAGATTCGCCTACCTCCTGCATTCTTCTTTTTTCGAAACTTGGCTAAATCGAGAGCACTATCTTTCCTTTCTCGCCCGGCAGAGAATGTATTTAAGCTTTTCTCTTATATAGCCCCCCATGCGCATTTCGACTAACTTCGTCACGTATAGCAGAAAAACAGAGTAAAAAATTTTGTTTGCACTTGACCTAAATTTTCATATACCTATGTATATGTGCGAATGCGCGATTATTTAGCTGAAGTTGAAAGCAAACTGTGATGCGGCTTTAATTCTGGCACTGATATGAGAGTTGGCTTTTTGTCGCGCGGAGAGCTGCCCCCATCATTTAATTTAAATTTGTACGCGACGCTAACGGTTTGAAATTCAAACGCTTTCCCCAACGACGGATCCCATGAGCTAAGTATAGACCAAATATAACATGTACCAATTTTTGAGAATTACAAATTTATGAATTATTTCACGTTTGAATCTTTAAATGCTAATTACTCATTAATATTTATGCGGGCTTCAAATATGTTTTTGTAGATTTCTACGATATACAAATCTAATTTTGTGTGTACCTTGTTCTTTATTCAAATCGTTCGTTCCATTTCTTTTTCAATTTTAGTCGTTTTTGTATATTTTACATACGATTCGCTAAATGTCAGGATGTAAATTCGGCTTAATGGTTTTAGCTGATTTAAATTAACATTTAATGGCTTGCTTCATTTTCAGGTTTTATTCAGCGTAATTCTCATACCAAAAAGTTCTATTATAAAATGAATTGGGAAAGTTTCTATCAAACAACCCAAAAATTTACATTTGGTTCTGAATTCAAAATATTAACTTTCATTTTTTGCTTTCCTTTTACACGACCAAATACTAAATAATATCGAGCTTTAAAAATGAGGCGATAATCCAAAGCAAAGGTTCAATTTCCGCGAAAACCATCGACAGCCTCCGAAAGAGCATCGCAAGCTCGGAAAAACGAAGCCATCGACCGCTGCGGGTCCCATAAAAAAAAAAGTCAAAACAGCCCTCGCACAAAGACAAAGACAAAGGCAGTGCGGCAGCGGTGGAAGCGGTGGGAGCTGCCGCCAGCCGCGAGAGCCCAAGACGAGAATCCGCATCCCTCAAAGACACTCGCTAACAGTGGCACAGGCGCACACAACTCCTACTGCAGCCAATATTACGAAATTTCTTACTCCCCCTGCCTTATGCATACCAGAAGCAGCAACAGCAGCAAGCAGCGGCAGTAGCGGCAGTAGCGGCGGCCGCGTCAACCAATCAACGTTAGGTACGCAATATTCACGGAAATTAGGCGCGCCCGTGTCAGCACACTCTATACACCTTAGCTGGCTGCCTCTTCGCCCGCACACACTGGAAAGAGAAACCAGCCTCGCAGTGGGAGAGCGAGTGAGACGGCGAAGCGGCGGCGGCAGCAACAGCACCAGCCCAGCTCCTAAACGTCCATGAAAATTATGTGCGTCTCTCTCCTCTCTCTCTCTCTCGCTCTCCCTCTCTCTCGCTCAGTCTCTTCTCTGCAGGCTCGGAGAGCATGTAACACGTACACGGTGGATATGCACGACGTGAGGGCGACGAGGCAAGAGTGACACCTTCGTTAAACCATCCTCTATATCTCTCTCACGCTTTCCTGCACGCACACAGGCCCTGCACTTATACACACGTACTTGCCAGGAAAAGCCCGAGTGCTATATCTAATCCTTGGCGAGGCGCGCTCGATATTCCTAAGACTCTGCGCTGCTGCTGCTGCTGCCGCTGCTGCCACTGCCTGTGTTCCGAGTACGCAAACACAAACAGAGGAGCAAACAACGCGCTCTCGCTCTCTGTGTCGTTGTGTCAGTACGCGCATATGTGTGTGTGTGTGTGTGTCTATTTCCATGTAAGCGCGGAAGCGTGTTGGCTCTGGAGCAGCAGCAGCGCGTGTCTTGTGCGACGTGTGAGATAGAGGGAGAGCTGCATTATTAAATAAATCTGGAGTAGAGAGAGAGGAGCCGGCGGTTGTATAGAGGAGAGCACGAGTGAGGCGAGCAGGCGAGAAATTTGCGTATTTTCCCAGAGAGAGAGAGAGAGAGAGAGCGCTAGCTAAGCAGTCTGACGGAGCAATTGTTTGCGCTGGGCGCATCCTATGCGTGTTTTCTTAGAGCTTTCGCCGCCCGCCCCGTGCGCAGACAAAACTCCTTTTCTATGCAGCTTTAATTGCGTGTTTGCTTTTCTTGTTCTGATAGATTGGACAATCTTATATAATCAGGTACCGACGAAAATGGGCTTTAGTGTAGCAATATCAGCATTGGTATAAATTAAAAATAATAAAAATAAGTAAAAATTCAAATATATATTGTTCCACTGAGGCACTGAGCCCAACTAGAAAAACACGTTTCATCTTCTTTGAGTACTGCGTCATCGTGAAAATGCGCTGCAATAACTTGCCTAATGAGCGGTACACGCCAATTCCTTGTAAGACACGCACTTAAAATGCCACCCAACAGCGAAACTGATAAGTATTTCAAAGCAAAAGCAATTTCCCCATGCAGATTCATCGATCTTGACGCGTACATCCGCTGACCCGCGACTCTGCACTTACTCGTCCTTTCCCTCGAAATTTTATTATTGTTTATTATCTCGCGTGTGTGTATGTACACACTCCCTGATCAGCCCTCGTTTTCATTAACGACGAAACGAGATAGTCGGAAGTCGTCTGCTCGGCGGCGATCCATCCACGTCAAACTGGAGAAGGCAGCTCAAGCGCCGACTGATTTACACGCGCCCGTCTCTCTCTCTCTCTCTCTCTCTCTCTCTCTCTCTCTCTCTCTCTTTCTCACTTACTCTCTGATCTCTCTCGCTGCTTATATATGTCAAATGTTCTGGAGAACGAGGCAAGGCAACTGTCGCGGGTGTGCGGTGCGGGTCATGCATTGAATTCGGGAAATCATGCGTAGAGTCATGCAACGCTTAAGAAATTTCTGCAGACGATGATCGTGGCTTCTCACCGTTTTATGAAGTATAAACTTCTTGTTTTTGAGTCTTTTGAGATGGTGAGCGAAGAGCTTTGATTCAATTGGTGCAAGGGAGGGTTATGCGCAGTTCAATATTTTAACATGCTAATTCCAATAGTTTTAGATGAATATACTTTGATTTGGGAATGCTGTAATTCATCATTGTTGCTCTATTAAATTGTTTTCAAAAAGTTACTTCTTTACAAATAATTGTCATAAACGAGCTCTTACGAATTATTTTTGACAATCACTCTGAAATTTGTAAATCAAATTAATTTTTATTAATCAAGTACTTTGAAAAAGACGAACCAAATTATTTCATCACTAAATACATATATCTTGAATGAAAACCCTAAAGAAAGATGAGAAAAAACTAGCTTCATAAAAGCGAAATAAATCATCGTATCAATGAGGGGGCATTATTGTTCGTACATAAAATTGCCCGCTACAAACGGATGAAACGACGAACGGCGGTAGAAACGAGGTAAGAAGGCAAAGTAGATGAGGAGGCAAAGAAACGGCGAAATGAGAATTTCATTTCGAATCAAGACTTAATTAGCCTCTCTTCCAGTCCAATCTCTAGATAGGAACGGCCACGACTGTTCTGGACTATGCTATAAAGGAAAACGACTGTCGAGCGAGCTGCCGAGTACCACAGCTGCGTATGGAAGCGTCCCTTGCAGTACAAAGTCAAGGTCTGCTCTTGCAAAGTGCTGAAATTTCTGTCTCTCGAGTGCAATGGATTTAAGGTGGGAGCTGGAAAAAGAACTCGGCACGAGTCGTTTACAATCGCTGCTTGTATTTTCCCCTGCTCTCTCTCTCTCTCTCTCTCTCTCTCTCTCTCTCTCTATTTCTCTCTCTTTTAATTCTGGATAAGTGGAATTCGCTCCTTTCGGGATAAAAGGATAGCTAATTTTTTCCTAAGGATGTTAAGTTTTTATTTGCTCACTTTTAGGTAAATGTTAGCCAAATTTTTTTTAATTAACATCAAATTTATGAAAAATTAGAATTTCAAATTATTTAAATATATTAAAAACATAAGTACCATGATTCGTGTACTTTGAAATTAGGTACCTACTTTTCTGAGAAAAAATTGATCGATTTTTTAATAAAAACCTTGAATAAAAAAAAAAGTTCTAATTTCGCGTTCTAATTTCCAGGAGCAAACAAAAAATCAGCGAGTTTGTTCAGCGTATTGCTAGCTCGGGAAGTTTGCGTTCTTCATAAATATCACAGGAATTCCTCGTAATTATGAATCCATGCCGTTGCAATATTAAAGTTTCTTTATCGGGGACTTTTTAATATTCAAGAGTGTTTTTGAGATTTTAATGTATGTATCCTGGTACATTCACAATAAAAAAGTTTCATGTTAACTTTGTCAAAATTGACCTACTTTCACCTGTACAAAACAGAAAATATTACGTTGCTCTAGTGCACACTTGGAGTTATTTGTATTCAAACCTTTAATCTTAATTTTATCGTATGTTCGGGAAGATTTCAATGTTTCATAAATATTTAACACTATAGTATTTTGTAATAGTAAATAGTTTAATGTCACCAATGCTAAAATTAGTAAGAGAAAATAGCAAGACTTCAGAATTTACTTTCAACCCACTAATCCTCAAGTCAGCCAAAGACTCTCAAATTTCGGTAGCACCGCTTGACAGTAGCTTAAATACGAGCTTAAATATCAAAAAAGAAAACAGCGCCTCTCGCTTCCCAAATCCAAACGATCCAAAGCGCCGGGCTCGCATATTATACAACAACAAACGATCCGCTTTGATCAAACTCGACCGCGTAGACATTACCCTGCGCACATTTCAGCCTCGAAAAAGAAAAAAAAAGGAGGCATCTTCTCGGCCAATAATCGCGAGAGTCGGCGAGCACGATTTATACACTCTGAGGCAATAAAAAGTAACAGCCGAAGGAAAGGGCAGGGAAGGGAGAGAAAAAGAGAGTAGAGACCGCAAAGATCATCATCGTCGGCTCTCATTCGTCTCCTCTGCAAGGTGTCGGCGGCGGCGCCGTCACGTCTGCCCGACTATTATTAGTCCTAATAGACCATATGTTACCCACGGGCCACGACCGCCTGCGACTGTATGTGCGGGAGCAAGCACGTGTTGAATGAGCGACGGGGCGAAGTTATAGCGGAAGACGCGCGTGCCGCGCAACGCCTCGACGTGTGCTGCCAGAGAGAAAGAGAGGGAGAAAGAGAGAGACGGAGAGAGAGAGCTGAGAGAGAGCCTAGCTGAAGTGCCGAGCCTATTGGATTCTTTAATGGAAATGCTTTGGACATTCTTTGAAACATGTTGTGTAATAGAAGATTGGACTCTTAATTGTTTTACTTTGTCATATTTTGTCTTGCTGGGAAACTTTTGTTTACTAGAGATTTTTCATGGGAATTGGTTACAAATTCGATAATAGTGATTTTTAATTTACAATTGTTCTATTTAATTATAAGCTGTCTGAAAAATATATTAATTTTTAAAACCACTCAGTAAATTAACAGCTATGAAAATACAATGCTAAAAATACAATTGCAACTTCATTTCTCCACCAACAACATAAGTGAAAAGACGCTAGAAGGCGAACAAATCCATCAAGCTTAAGCATATGTTTGAGAAGCGTTAAGAATGTCAAATCCTTAAGTAAAAATAGAAAAATGAGACTGTGGAGGAAAAGTGAAAGAGTAACTAATGAGAGCGATGCGCTTGGCGCAGTTGAGTTTGGACGTCTTCCAGACTCGTAGCCCGGAAACAGCCAAGCGACAAACGCATGTAAAGGAGAGAGGACGAAAGTATGAGCAAAAGAGAGAGGAAGAAGCGAGCTTCTGCAATAAATTACAGAGTGAAAAAGTATGCGCAACTCTTTACGCACTCTGGACATTTTTTTCTCTCCTTCTCATTCTGCAGCTCACAGTCACTGCGATGCACATTATTATTTATGTGTCGACGCCGCCGCGCCGCCAGGAAAGGAATCCGGGCCCTTCTTTTTGACCTGCAGCTGAGCGGAAGCTGCTGCTGTTTTATAAAAAAAAATAATTAATTTACGTGATTCCATGTGCGCGGCCCTTTTACAAAGATGCTCAAGAAACCGTAATCCAGAACTGATCTTTCATTTTCGTAATGTCGCTGTAATAATTATAAATACTATTTTTTTTTTTAGTAACAACTGTTACGTTTTTATATTTTTGAGAAAAAAAGATCTCCGCGCCGAGCTAATCTCCGATCCAGGTTATCGTAGCTCTACTACTTTTCGTATTGTATAGATGCACAGCTCGCACTTCTAATGCATTACGGCTCGTAACGAAACGCAAGATTTAATATTTCAGAAATTATGCATACCAATATAGCAATTTTTATTCTTGAATAATGTCATAATAGGGAAAGGTTCAAATAAGATTAATCTAGCGATGTAAAGCTGGAAAATGAAAATTCTCGTTAAAAATCACAGGTAAAAGAGATATATGTAGTACACGCTCTTTTAGCAGAGAGCAATCAATGTGGTTAATAGCAATAAAATTGAGATTTTGGTATATCAGCAAAATTTACGAGAAGAATATTGAAAGAACCGTCACTGAAATAATATCGTTTCCAAGTTAATAAACAAAGTAAATGTCGCGGGAGGTAATTCATTCTTTATCATTAGCATAAATCTGACTTAAAAAAAGAGGTAAAAATACAAGGGAAAGAATCACCAATATTTATAGTCCCGGCTATTTACGGCACAAACGAAATCTCTAATTTACAGCCTCCAATAAAACGCAGCCCAACGTAGCTCGCTGGGAGCAATTGAATTTGTAAACGCAATTTCACTTTAGCTTAAAACACTTGCCTATCGTTAAAAGCGCTTTCGAATCATAAAAATTATGGTTTTCAGTATACCGGCTGGGGCAAAAAAAAATCTGCAAATATATATTCAAACAATTAACAGAAAGCTCAAACCCCCTTTTTATTATTCCTCATAAAAAGGGGTTGAACGTATCGATCCGATAAGAATTGTGAAATAATGATTCGCTCTTAAAAGGGCAATAATTTCATATGGCCATCAATTTCAGAAGCGCATAGAAACGATAATTTCCAGCCGCGTAGTTACTCGTCTAGTCTATCTAGAAGAAAAAAAAAATTATGGCAACCGCACGACCGCGAAGAAGCTTAATTATACGAATGCTGCTATGTCCATCAACGCTCGAGAAGGCTATTAGCGCTAGTCGAAACAGTGCGCAGCTCTCACGTGCGTTTGTCAAAGCGAGCCGCTCGCACAAAATTTCCCCAACACGCGCGTAATAGCTGTAGCCGCGAGTTTTACACGTCCACTTATGCACTCGGACTCCAACGCGGCGCGTCACTGCATCGCACAAGCATTACCGCGCGCGCATAGATAAATGCACGCAACACTGGCCAGCATCTCGCGCACGGGACGCAATAACAACAACAACAACAATACATAAACTATTAACTCGCATCGCTGGCACTCCGCATATAATATATCAATTACACGCACGCGCAACGCCGCCTGGAATCTTTCGGTGCAAGGCGCGCAGGGAACCTATAGGGAGGCAAAAAGGAAATAACGACACGTCCACGCGGAGAGAGCGAGGCTCTTTATTGTCGGGGCTCGCGATATACTTTAAGCCGCGCGGCTGCGCGTACTTGCGGGGCCGAGTTGGGGCTAAGCGAGAGGCGCCTGCTCGTTAGCTGTCGGCTCGATTACGGGGACCGGCTCGTAAATCCTCCCGTTAATAATCGCCGCCGCCGCCGCCACTGCGAGCGAGCCACGCCGGCCTAGAGCTGCGCGGCTCCTTATTACCACCGTATACTCCCGGCTCCTTCCCCTCTTCTGAGATATTTAGCGGTGCTGCTTGTCGCTTTCTTACCTCGGAGCTGGGCTGACATTCGCGAGGGCTTGACATTCGCCGCCGCGTATTATTGTTCCGCGTGATTTATCGCCCGAACAGTTAACTTGCGAGCCGGAGAAGCTGAAGACCTGCTGCTGCTGCTGCTGTTGATTGGACGAAAAATTTTAGAGCCCAGACGGGGGCATTAAATTATTTTTTAAGTTTCGTAAAGTATGTACAGTTTGGCTGCTGAGTGACGCAGTTGAGAATTATCATCCGATTTTGTCTTCGAGATTTTTACTCTCATGAATAAATTGAAACAATTGACATAACTTTCTCAACTTCTTATCAGCTGTTGCTATATACATACGATTTACTCCAATAACGATCACTTTATTGTAAGTTCAATTTTCACCCTCGCCCTAGTCTATTTTTTTTACAAAACAGTAAATTTTTCCTTGCAATATTGAAATAAGTTATTTATTCTGTACATTGACTGTCCAATACTTATCTTGCGCTACTTGGTATTATACTGTTTATTACCGGGTATCAGATTCGGAAAAAAATCTCTTATCGGCTCGATATGCTCATACAGTCTAATTTCTGAGAGCGCGTAGTTGATAGATCAGCTGCACCGCGGGCTTCGACCTCCTCCGACAATCCTCCATGTTTTCCCTAGCCACTCGTCTGCGGTGTCACGCGCGGATTACAGCTTGTAAGAGGATGTACGTGCGAGCTCACGACCCGACGATAAATAATCAGATTAATGAAAAATATTCCCCTCTGTCAGCCAGACTAGGGGAGATTAAAGAATAAGAATGAGAAGGGGAATGGATGCATGTGCGTTTGTTTTGCGTTGTACATTTGTTGTCCGGGACCAGAGAGGGCACTGCGATGGATTTTCGAAGCTGGAGATTCTTCTTGAGATGGGTACAGTACTTTTACAGTCCAAATTTAATGTTAAACTATCTTTGATATTCTGCTTTAGAGATACGTAAGCGATAATTTGAAGATGTGATGTTCTTTTTATTTTGCTTGTAAAAACCTTACCTTCCGGCATACAATCTTGATATAATTCGTCAAATCTGCACAAATCGGTAAGGTAGGAATTTTGACGACTCCAGTGCCAATATGTCCTCAATACTTTTAATAAAGTCTTATTTTTCAACTTTAAACTCAGAATCTAAAGAAGATAATGTTGAATTGAAATCTTTATAGCCAGTACGGTTTAATTATTTTCAAAAGTTTTCATCAGAAGATATTTATGTGAAAATTTATTTATTTATATTAGTTCGCATTTCTTATTCTTGTCTTTTATTTAGTTTGTTGAGAAAGATGACATAAAATTTATTTTATAAATGAATTTTACTGCAACACGCTGACTCTAATTGACAGATGTATTTTTCTACTCCAAGTTATTTTTTAATAAAATTTTGCAATACTGTAAAAGTCAAAATAGATTATTGGATAATAAACAATACTTCTGCAGTTATAAAAAACGTTTTATTAGTCGTTTCCAATGGAATGAATTGCGCAAAAAGTATTATTCTCTATAATAAGATGGAATATATGCTAGAGTAAAATTTTCAAAATTAGGTTTTTTTTTCTAAATACGCAGTCATTGTTTTACATAAATAGAATGTCATTCTTTAACATTTCTAGAATTATTATCAAACAAAAGAACCAATTGTTCACGTTTTTAAAAATACTGTGTAACGCAGAAGAAAAATCTGCAAAAGTGCAGCAGCGCAGATTAAACGAGACGAAAACAGCAAGAGGCGCTCACCTGTAAAAATGAGGCGCTCCTGTAGATCGTTTGAAAGGAAAAGTAAAAAAAAAACAATACGCAGTCTCTAGTGTTTTTTCAAACGTGACACTATACGTTTATGTTTACACTGAGAGGAGAGGAGAGAACAGAGGCAGAAAGAGTTTGATGTCTCGCACGTCGGGAAGTGCCTTCAGTTGTGTTTCAAAATAAGTCAGCCACGATATTTTCTTTTTTTTTCTTTTTTTTGAGCCAGCGAAGGGCTGGAGACACGTCAAATGCCTGGCGCTCTTTGTATTGCCAGTGCATCTGCTGCTTGTTTATCGAGCGATTTGTCGTCTTTGTTGTTCTAAGTAATTGTGATAAAATGTTCTGTTCGACTACGGAGCTCGACAAAAATTCAAGTTTCATAATTATTCGAATATTTTTGAGGTGTGACAGATTTGTATGAATGATTGTAATTTAATATGATTGTACGCAACCTGTAAGTTTTAATACGTTATTAAACGAGATTTTATTTTCTAAATTATTGAATTTATATAATAAACGACAATTAAAATCTGCTGATTCTTATCATTACAGCGCTAAAGAATCGTTTACTCTCGATTCAAGTTAACATTTACCAAAAATCTTTTATCAAACTCTCTGCAATCTCAGATCAAATAAGCCAATCCAGATTAGCGAGTGAAACCGAACCTCCGGACAAAGATCAGCCGGAGCAAGTGCAAACTTGGCCCGAACAATGTTCGCAATTCCGTTTCGCACGCAAAGTCAGTGAGCAAATTCGGGAAGACCGCTATGCAGCAGCGAGTCAAGTTTTCGCGGGTTTTTAAGCCCTCGAGAAATTCACTGTGTTTGTATACAAATTGATGCGCTGTTTATGTTTATTCGCTGCATCTACAACCGGCGCTTTAATTTTTAAACATACTCCAAATACGTTAGCCTCTCGCAGCCTCCCCGTGTATATTTGAGATCTAAGCGCGAGTTAATGCAATCACGTGCGAGGCGCCTTGTGTGAAAAACAATGGGAAGTGCATTACATGTACACACGCGTGGATTTAAGCACGTATTACGAGCAAAACCCTGAATAAATATGCTGAAGGAACGACTGAATAAATATATCGATCGAATATCTACTTTGTTCGAGACGCGAATAGTGCGATGAGTAAAAAATTGAGTCTTTGAAAGAAGTATCGTAATTTTTGTATTAATTATAGAAGCCATTGCCAATGGGCCCTAGGGGCTGAGGTTAGGTCCATTTAATTAAAGTATATCATGGATGTCTTTAAAACTTTATTATACACCTTTATTATAAACATTATATAAAATTTTACAAGAAATATATCAAAACAATACATAATAAACACTTTTCTTTCAATAATTATGAGCGATCTAAAACATGTCGAAATTTCAGACTTAAAAATTGAACGTTTATTAATGTTGTAAAGTAAGTAAAAAAATAACATAATTTTCGATCGCTCCTATAACTTTTGAATGGAAGGTGCTAATGTTATAATTTGTTTTCATAATTTATTGTAAGATTTTAATTTAAATAAAGGTTTAAAGTTAACCATGATTTTCATATATTTTAATAAATTGGGTCTAGGGCCCATTGGCGCTAATGCCGAGACACGTATCTCATATTTTTCGCCAAACAATGTCTGTGTAAAATTTCGGCAAAATCTGTGAACCAGAGGGGTTCTTGTAAGAACTAATCAGATTTTGGTCACAATTACATCATATTAAAGTTTATTTTTTATTTTTTTTCTATTTTTCGCACTTTTGAAATTTAAAAATCCCTTCTAAATCGTACATCGATCAAGTTATTTTTACCAATATCTCCAACTCAATATAGGGTTTTAAATATCAGCAATTTTGTTTCTGAAAGTACAAGCTTTATTGTATTCTGCAAATTTTTGATATCTAGTTTTTATTAAAGTGTGCGTGTTTGTACTGTATGCGAGCTCATCTGATTCAAATTACATTTCGCCATATCTTTTGAAACCTGTGATATTTTTTTTTATGAAATTTGGTTATACAGTAGACATTGCAAAGCAGAAAAGTCATTTCAAGTTCAACAGAGTAATTTGCAGCGTTAGAACGACATTTATTAAGCATGTGTCTTTAACGAGATTCCAAGTTTCTCGCATCAGTGGCAGTGTGCAGTTAGCTAACGTTTCGAATAGAACAATCAGTCCAGTAAACTTACTCGCAGCTCTAATCTAAGCGACACTCAATCCCATGAAATCACCGTCTCTGGGCACCATATCAAAAAGTACTTTAGTAAGTTATTAAAATATTCGTACAATACGCTATATATACGTATCCAGCAACGGGGCGGTCTGCAACACGGAAACATTGTCTGCAAATGGAAAAGGATTTTTTTTAATTCAGCAAACGCACACACGTTGGTAGGAAAATCACATTCTCCACCTTTTCCGACTGCTCATATAGAAAGCCGTTATTTATTTTCTCCAACTCAATGTATGTGTATATATATATATATATATACACGCAGGGTCACTGCCTGTATTCTGCACGTACACACGTACTCACGGCCCTGCGCGCCAGCAGTTTTTCTTCGAAGGCGAGAGAAACGTATCTATATCGTGCGGCTATATACGTGGGGTAGGGAAATAAAATATTGGAATTCGCTCGGGCCGTTTATCGCGCACATTTCTCTCTCTCTCTCTCCCTCTCTCTCCCTCTCCCTCTCCCACTCTCCTCTTCTTCTTCTCTTACTCGTCCTCGCGTAGGGTCATCCCTTTTTCTCCGGATGTGTTATACACATATATATGCAAGAGCCGATATATCGATATTTCAATATTTCTAATTTCGCACGGGCTTTTACCGTTCCTCTCTTTTTTATTCTCGCAACGAAAGTTAATTACTTTCCTTCGATGCGGCTGCTGCTGTGAGAGAGACTGCAGGAAGCTACTGCAGATTTAAATGGACTTGATAAATTATATATTGTTTATTGAGGGAATATAATAGACCGCCTAAGCTAAAAGTCTATTAAACTGTGAAAGAATATTACGTTAATGACGTATTCCTTTTATTAAGATTTTTTTTATTATAAAGTTGAACAGCTGCAATGTTATCACTCTTATTAGATGGTTCTTACTCAAAGTACTGAGTAGTCTATAAAAATGAAATGGAAAGTGCAAGATCTGTGGTTTCTTACGAATTCCTTAAGAAAGAAACTTAACTCCCCCCAAGTTTCACGACTACACTATTCTTTCGGCAGCTTTAATGATAAAGTACTGCACGTTTTATAGTCGGGAAGAGGTATAAAATGCCAACTTTTGAAGCGATATCGATTATGAATGAAAAGTCATGAAAAAAACAGATATGGCCGACCCACCTGTAAAACGCGATGTAAAAGAGTTGGCCGTTTGATGTAGCACCATGTCGGAAAAGTTCGACACATTGATTAATGATTAGCAATGGAGTATGGCTTTTTACGAGAGCAGAAACGTAAAAAACGAGTGGAAAGGTGCAGAGGTGCATTTTAGTTTTTCAATTTTCGGCCAAACGAGATTACAGTTGTTCGGTATAATAGTAATCATTATTTTGAAATGACATTACCAACTAAAAAGGTTTTGCAGATTTGCCGAAATTGATTCGATCAAATTTACGAAGCACGTTCGTTCTCGATTTACCAGTCAAAACACGATTGAAGTATTAATGGACAAATAGTATGCAATTTTTTTTCGTAATTATAACTTTGGTAGAAAATTGATGGCATAAAAAAACAGTTCGAGCTATATTTATCTTTAATTTTATCGAGAATGTTTAAAATTGATACGAAATATTATCATTTACTGGAAATTCTGGCAATTTAAACATTTAATTATAATTAATATTATAAATAATATTTACGTGAACAAAGTTCGTAAGATTATTAATCATCTATTAATGGAGCTCGTACCGTATAATATTTGTTAAATTATCAGTTGCATTGTTTAATTATTCATAATCTATTATTATACATTAAATTATTATTCACATTTAATGCTCAAATATAATATTTTATTATGAAACCCATTTTTTGTAGAATTTTTGTTATTTTCATTAGCATCTTTTTATTAAATTAATGCATTAATAAAGCTGTTATGCTACAAAGTAATAATATCAGGGTCAAAATGCACATTATTATATTTTATGGGTTCTACCCTTTATCTTTTTTATTTCAAATTATTGCTCGTAAGTTTTTTAATTATGCTTTCGAAACTACTGTTTCGTAGTATAACCGTGCACTCATACAATGTTTATTAAATTCTGCAGATTTCATGGTATTCTTTATATCACCAATTTGTAAGACTTCGGTGATTAAATCTTTTCAAATTCCGTTGCAACTGCTCGCGTAAAGAATGCAATTATTAAAAAACTGAAACTCGCGACCCGCACCAGATCAAGAGCAGAGCAGAGCAAAAAGTCGCGGGCATGCAGTGTAGGAGCTGCTGGCCGCAACGAAATTATCGTGTCCGCGTATCCACTGGCATATCGTAGGGTACAAGAGGTTTGTCGGTGATGCACCACAGAATACATCGGCCACAAGTGCAGCTTCGGCAGCTGTACTCGCGAAAACACAAACTGCCAGTTACATTATTCCCGCCGATCGATCGAGTCCTCGAGAATATATATCGCTATAGTGAGAGCAAAACGATGGTTACGCGTCGCGCCGTGACGATGCGACGATGAGTAGTATCGCGTGACACGTGCGGGGTTAAAACTCTTTAAAAGCTCCTAAAAGCCTTTTAACGTATCCCTTGAAAACTTCGTTAAAGGCGCGCTCCCGCTCTCTCTCTCTCTCTCTCTCTCTCTCTCTCTCCTGCTCTCTTTTTACCAGCGCGCAGTCGCATTTTCTCCCACCCCCGCGCTCTTCTCATCTGTACGCCACCTGCGATTACCGACATTCTTACTTGACGGATTTTTATCTCTTATTTTATTTACACCTCCCGTCCATCTCTCACATTGGCAGCGTTGCTTTTCAGCGTATAATATCGGCTATACACCATCGGAGCGCCATACAGAACAGACTTTTTCTTATGATTCATTGATGAGGCATTAAAATTTTCAGAGGCCACTTTGTTAAAGCCCTTTTTCGGTCCTTTAATCATTCAGCAGGAAAGTACGTTCGCATTAAAAATTTCGAACCGCTGCGTATAAGCCTGAATAATTGTTATTGCTCGATCAACTGAATAAATAAAAATGTAGGGCTTTCTCTTTTTCGCTTCCATATCAGTGTCATTTTCGATAATGTTTTGGTTTCGGTTGATGGTGTTCTGTGATTCGACGTAAACTTAAAGAAACAAATTTCCAGTCTCACTACTGGTTACTTTCCTAATCACATTTATTATTTTTGTCGTAAACAATTATTTTTGACTCACTTTCTTTGTAAAAACGTAGTAAGATGTACCTTTTTCATTTTTGAAAAAAAGAAATTTTCACGATTACAAAGCTTCTTTTATGAGGAAGCAAATAGCTTATGATCCATCGAAAAACTTTTACACTACACCAGGTAAAATTTGATCATTGCCAAGTTCAGTTATTCCGAATAAATTTTGCGATCAGTAACATAAACTGTTCTTTTGATTTTACTGCTCAACTCGTACTGCAAAAACATGTTTAGCCAAGCCCTTCCTCTGACGACTCGACGTAGCCACCTTAAAAGTCTCGGTAGTACCTTTCTCCCAAAAAATAAATTCAAATGCCGCAAACACTATATAGGTTCCCTACGAGGCACATAAAAGAAGTATTCCACAAAATTCAAAGCTAAAAGTGAGGACGAGGGAAGCAGTGAGCGTCTCAAAACGCTCATATCCAGAAATCAGCGTAAAGCAACTATTCCGATGCTCACTCGAGGAAAACCATAAAAAGTGAAAGAACAGGAAGAGCGCGAACGTCGTAGTAAAAGTATACATACACGCGCAGACAAGTAATAGTGTATGTCCTAGAGAAGCGCGAGCTGCTTAACTTAAATCGCGTCAAATGTAGCTGCTGCCGCTGCTGTAGCCTTTCAATAATTCAGAGCAATAAACTGGTAGCGATGGGGGACGAGAAAAAGAGGAGGGAATGGAGGGAGAGAGAGAGAGAGAGAGAGAGGACGATACTTTTTCCGGCACTTGAATTATTCAGGAAATTTCGGTGAAAACATCTCCATCTCACTTTCTCTCGCTCTCTTTCTTTTTCGTTCATGCGGGTTATCAATTCTAGTGTCCCTGTCTCTTTCTGATACTCTCTCTTTCTCTATCTCTCTCGTGCTTTCGCTCGCTCTCTGGATACATCTTCTTTCTTCTCTATAGTCTCTAGTAAATTCACGGAAAAATTATTTAATTTTCAGAAAGTGAGCGATAGTGTACTATAAAAATTCCGGCAACAGTAATTGCGAACAGTATTGATTGCTTTCGAACAAAGAATCGTTGAAAATGAAACGACCTTTTTTCTAAGAAAAGTGAAAAAGAATTTAATTTTGTGTTAAATTAATCAACATGTACACAATTATCCGTTGTCATTCTACCAAGAAGTATTAATGTTAGATTATTCACAGTGCAAGTGAAGACACAAAAGTCGTCGTATCCCAAACCAATTATTACGTAATCCTCACCTCTTTGTCTCTACCCAGATACGTAGCCTATACCTCGATTCTATAATCAATTGATTTTCTTTGTTAATATGAATTATTCAATCTCTTACCTGTTATATTGCCTCTGCGTATAGATGCTTCTCAAGAATATCTCATTACTAAGATATAGTAATACGGATAGTTTCTTAAAATACTGTATCCATTATTTGCAATTTTGTGAAACTTTTCGCGCAACAAGAAAACGTTTTAATAATTAATAAGATTCGTGGCCTCGGGGAAAAAACCAAGTAGGCTATGCCATTGCCTAGAATGTAAAGAACAGAGCCATAAATTTCCATAATATCTTATTTACCTTAAAGTGGAAATTTTTAACCGACATTTTTATACATATAAATTCCAATTTTTGAGAAAAAAATATTGACTGGTAAAAACTATATATACTTGGTACATTTTAGAGAATTATATAAATTAATCTCTCTATAGATTGCTATAGACAGTCTTTAATATACAATTTCACTTGAATTCCGTCTATCATCACGCCAAAAGTGCTGCAAAAAATCGATCTTCGGGGCAAACAAAAATCTTTCGTGTGACATCGAGCTAGGAGCAAATTAACAATACATCAATTCTATCTTTTCGGGACTTAACAGCAGCGTCTGGTTCACTTAAATAAATCTACACTCTCGATCTCACTCACTCTCTCCTCTCTAAACTATAAATCGAGTGAGAGAGCAAAGCCGCTCAGGAGTGGCGCGGGCGCATCCTAGACATACGCATCCCTCTTTCCGTAGTGTCGATTCATCATTTAGAAGGATAGTGTGGGGAGAGGGGTTGGAGGGAGGAAGTGGAAAGCACCTCCATCTCTACCTTGCTACAGCGTTAATCCGACGTTACGTAAGCGCATAATGACAAGCCGGCTGAACGCTTCCGAGGCCTTTTTGCGCTCGCTCGGTTGGCGGGAACGGTAGGATTACATTCTCCCATCCGCTACTGCGTCCTGTAATATGAATTGGACTTTCCAGTTTGATTCGAGCCCCGAGCTCAAGGAGATTCGAACCATCCGGTAGCCTGAATTTTTCAAGCAGCCCACAACCTCTCGCGCAGATAAGAACATTTCACTGGCTACTTGTTTCTCGCTCCAAGCAAATAAAGAGCTTCGCCTGTACTAAGTGTTTTACGCCAGTCCAGTCTGTCAAGAAAAGGATGTTTGCCTTTTTCATCGAATAACAGTTTTACACGTTTCTTTTAAAAGGTTGTAAGCGCATCACGAAACGACTTAAAACCGTTATCTTGTTCAGTAAAATTTTTACAACGATAACTTCGAAGAAACCATATAAGTATAAAATGGCACAGCTTTATTCTATTTTTCCAAAAATATTACCATAAGAAATTATCAAGCTATTAAAAGTTCACCTACCGTGATCATTTGTTGCCAAGTGATACAATGTGTGTATGTAACATAAATTATGTCGCCGATCGACATGATTATATTAGGATTATGATTGTTATTAAGGCTATTACAAGGTAGAACTCAAGTCATCGACGATCCATGGAAACGCCTAACTCAATGGTGTCATTGATAATAATTATGGAATTATTCGAGCGATGCCATGTGATGATCAAAGATTGACTTCAATGGTGACGAGTTTACCAGGGGGCTTTAATGCCGTTAATATGGGCAATTCTAAAACTGTTAATATTAATAAATTTGAATGATTCATCCATTCTCTAAAGCTTATTCAAATTTTTGTATTAAATGAATTGCGAGCTTGCTCCCGCTCCACTTGTCCCAATTGGTATTGTTGGGAACTATAGTTTATTGATTCACGTAACGAATTCTCAGCCAGCTGCCAAGTCGCGTTAGTTAACGTGGTGAACTATTTTTTCGTGTACTTTTTTGCACCATCAATCATTAGCTCTGTGCAGACTGACAAAATTAAAAATGGCGATTTTCACTTTGTTTCCATGGTATGCATAATACCGCATAAAGTTATGGTCAATCATCAATCATCCTTAAAAAGTCTCAAAGAGTGCGGCACTCGTTCTCTTTAAAATTAAACGCGCACTGCGCTCCAATGAATGTTGGATCCATCATAAAGCAGGAGAGAAAGGCCAATGGCCTATCATCCTTCCTCTCGATTACCCCGAGAATATCACTGCTGGCCAATCTCGAAACTGAAGAACCTATACTAGTACTAGGAGAGCAAGAATTTCATTCGTCATTCCCGAGGCTTTTCGAGTAGCATACAAACGTATCAGCTACTGCAAGCCGCAATATCATGTGCGTCCTTTCTTTCTTCCGCCCTTCCTCTCTTCCTCTCTTTTTTTTTAAATCATGCAAGCTTCGGAAAAACGAGGATATTTGAACGCTTTCAAGCCCTTTGTCCGATCTATCGTTTAGCATCGAAATGAAGAGAGGGAATGCCAGAGGAATTAGGGGATGGTAAAATGAAAAGAAGTGTCAGAACTACGGATAAAGTTTAGGCCAGTGGTTTTTTTCTCTTTTTTCATGACGTTCTGTTGGTGGAAGAAATCGAGATGAATTACTACTAGCATATTTCACATTTTTTATTTCGAACGCTAGAATAATTTAATACGTTTTCGATTTATGGTTCATTGCAAGTTGGCAAATCGACAACTTTTATATTTTAATCCATACGAGAGGATTAATAACACAATAACACATAACAACTTTCAATACTCTCAACAAATATAATCATTTGGCAGTACGACGCATGCAAGTGCTTCTGCGTATAAATTAAAAGCACGTAGGATGGAAACGTCGAGCTATACGGAGCTTTCACGCCTCGCTATTCCCCGCTCCAAGATTTATCACACCAATAGACTCAACCTGCACAACCCATAAATCAAGAATCGCAACATCCGTCGACACCCACGGAAAATGGGTCAATCGAAATGCCTTAAAATTCAACCGCACCGAGAGCATGACTCCAAAGAAAAGGCAAGGACAAAAGGCTGTTTCACCCCAGTCTGAACTTTTAGCCGTGACTTTCTTCCTGATGTATAGCTCGTGATTGGAGTAACAGTACACGTGCACGCACAGGGGAATTGGGGCTGCTGCTGCTGCTGCTGCTGCTGCTACTGCTACTGCGTGCACCCGCGGGACTGCGAGGAGAAAAGAGGGTGGGGGGGATTTCTCCCGTCATTCTGCGACGAGTGGACAAAACGTAAGTCCAGACGGAATGTGCGGGAAGGAAAAAAGAAGTCTGCTTCCCCGATATATCAATTCGGTAGTTGGATGGGAGAGCAAGGTAACCAGAGCCTTTTTGGAGGCTCCCGAGGGACCAAGCACGAGCCGTGCGATAAGTGAAATGGAGAGTTGTGTCGCAGTGGAAAGATAAGGGTAAAGTTTTTGAGATGGCTAGTACTCGAATGGCTGAGATTAAATGACTGATTGAGTACTTTGTTTATGCGCTGATGTTGATCGATAATGAGATGAGTAGAAAAGATCGGGATTATCTAAGTAGTAAGCAATGTTGCGTGAATTAGTCATGACTAAGGTAAGGTGATGGGCACAAAAAATGACGTTTACTTATTCAAGGGTAAGATTAACTCAAGTATTTAAATAAAGGAGTGGTCATGTAAAAGCAATTTTCTTGAATGATCAATATATAATATACATCTTATGAAATCAAAGTTGCTTTGAAAATTATGAAAATTAAATTTTCAGAGTTTTACATTTGACGTTGACCAATAAAATGGTAGAACGAAACTGAAACGAAAACAAATTAAAATGAATATAAATTTTTCTTCCTCTCAAGAATTGATAGAGAAAGAGCAGTGAAAGGAGGCAAATAAGAAAAAAAGTCATTTCGGAATGCAAAGGCATTTCTCGAAATACGCAAACGACTGCACGATCAGTCGATTGCTTGTCTAAATGCCTTTATACAATCTTCCAGGTGGAAGAAGAAAAAAAGGGTCTAGTTTGTTTGACCCTTCAGTCGACGAGTGCGCGAGACTGCGTATGCCAACGTCATGCGAGAAGATGAAAGTGTATCGGTGGATAAGCGAGGAGAGCCAGAGCTTCTCTGATGCTGCATGTTTGTACGATACTCGTACATACTAAGTCTCTGTTGATTCTGGAACCGATTGAATGCTACTTTTATTGCACTGATTCTTCGCTTCTTACTGATTTACCTATAGTGGAGTTGTGTATTGTTAGTGTTTAATGAATAGATGAATATGGTTTGACAGGTACTATACTATAGAAATACGAGCAATGTGCAAGTTTTTATATTTTATATTGATTAAGCTGTAAAACTTAATGATTCATGTCTTTTGCTAAAGTTAAAAAAAAAAACAAATTGAATATCCAATACGAAAGTTACATGGGAAAAAAAATTAATTTTTTATCTACAGTAAATATAGAATTAAAAATAATTATGTGGTATATTTTATTTTCCTTAAAAGTAAGGTTTTGTCATTAGCTAAATATATATAGATATACATTAACATTAACCACATAACTAACCGATACAGTCAGACTTATTTTCTAATTGATGTGGATATTTGGATTTTAGTTTAAATGAAAAAGGTAACTTTAAGTAGAAAAGATCAATCAGAATAAACAACTCCCCTATTATTGGAATAGTATAAAATAAAACCTAAAATTGTATTTTTTACTTTTTCCATCCTTTACGATAACTAATTTGTAGGAAACATTATAAGGATTGCTCAATATGTCAATAACGAGCTTTTTTCTCATTCCATAAGACTCCGGCCCTGACTTAGTAAGCTTTTTTCTCCCCTGGGTAAGCGATAAGTAAAATGAAGTCAATAAAGGGGGAGGGGGAGGGGAGGGGGAGTAAAAAATGAAAGCCCGCTTTCATATTTGAGACAGGCAGCAAGGAGAGAAGGGGGAGATTGAGAAAATGTGATATTCGCAGTCCCTTTTTGCCTCCGCGGATGACGATTAAGATAACTAACAATAATGGGATCTACGATGCGAATAACTGACTCTCGTGTATTTTATCTGCAGTTGAGAAAGTTGAATGGGGTGGGAGGAGGGAGTACATACAGCCGGATAACAATGGCGTTCGAGTTAATACGCTTTTCCATAAATGAGAGCTCCATTATATGGGAAAATAAAAATCGCTGAATGAATGTTTTATTGTGTGCAAACGAATATTCGCTTTAAATCGAATAAGCGATTTTCATTGATCGCGACTTGTATTGCGTTTTCTTCAATTTTCTGAACCTAATCAAAGTCTTTTTCTGATTCTAGGTAAGATTCCATTCCGAAATTACCAACATACTCGAATCATTTGTAAGGTAAAATGTACGCTTTTTGAATACCCAATTGTGCCGTATAAACTTGTAAAAAAAATTTTACACATAAAGACTCGTGTATAATGATCATAAGCCGTCAATTCAATTCTTGACAGGACTAAATTTTCATACCATATTACCAACATATTACTTCAGCAAAAAACGAAGCGCATTAATGGTGACGTTATTTAATTACTAGAGGGAGAAGAATTTTTAGGTAACACGAAAATAGTGTATGCGCACCCTTAAACATGCACATTGATTTCTTTATCGAAGACCTTATCAAATCTCCCGTTCTATATAATTTCTTTCTTTCTCTCGCAGCCCCGCTTTTGCTGGATGAATTTTCAAGGACGAGCCCGGCATAATTGTACGTTTTAATTATTCAATTAATCCCGCCGACGGCGAAGCGTTTTATCTGGCTGCTCGTTAGCGAAACGTTCGTCCCTCTTTCTCTCTTCTGTACAGTAGTAATATTCTATATGTTTCTTCTCTTTTTTTATGCACTTCCGGCTCCTTGCACTCTTTTGCTATTAATTTTTTACGCTAAAGCTTTGTGTGTTCTTTTTCTGATGCCAAGAGTCGATCTATTTCGTTAATTTGTTTCAATATAACGCAGATACGGTTGTTGCTTCTTGGAATTTTTTAATTTTCCGCCGACCAATACTTTTTCTATTCATACATTTTTGAAGCCAATTGACTCTTTACTTTTTAAATGAGCGTTATTTTTCTTCGAAGCCCTATTACTTTTAATCATGTCTACGAGTTCATTCATATATTCTGGAACAAGTATTTCTCTTTGTTTATACTGCAAAGTTCCATGCACTTTTTCATAATTATTTTACAAGATACATCGTTACTTCTGCTGCGGAGTTTACGCGAACTTCACATCCTTTAATTTTTTTACGTATACCTATGTTCATTTTAAAATAGTACAAATTGTAAGAAGTTGTGTACTACGTGAGTTTTAATTTATAAAATTGTTAATATTTTTACTACGTTTGACAATGCTGAAATTTAAAGACAATTTTTTTAATAAATTTTGTATTGGTATGCATTATCTATGAGACGCTATTTAACTGCCTAGATCTTATACTTCTATTAGTCTTTCCATTCGTATATCCATTTAATCCTAATGTCTTTTCTTGACCTTTCAGTTATAATTGCAAATAACTGAAAAGTTACCTTTTGGAATTATTTATGGTGTATAAGTACTATACCACCGCGTTTCATTTACTTAATGATATATATATCTTCTTGGTTCACTTACGTATTTTGAATTGTCGAGCTAAATCAGTATTGAGAGGTATACTTCTTCATGTATTGTATCAAATAATCATGGCACAGTTATATCATACTTATCGCTGAACAGTTGATTACAGTGAAATACACGTAAAATTATCATATAATTTTTCGCGGAAATTTTTAAAATTTCCAAAAGCAGCACTTGATAGCAGCTGAATGCAAATGCGGGGGGGAGGGGGGGGGGGGAAA